>JAQGCW010000331.1:0-12710 GCA_034700065.1 Mesodorylaimus bastiani | reverse complement strand
TAATCAAGCTGTTCTATCAATCCAGCACTAACAAATAGCACACAAAATAAGAGACTCCCTTCAGAAGACAAAAAGAAAATTTCGATTTCTGGTGCGATTTCTTTTTGTCCGTTTAGTCAATTCATTTTTTTTTAATCCCCTAATGTGAAACGAACAAGAAGAGAGCAAGCGGAGGATTCAGATGAGCTCTTCTCTGATTCATTCTGAGACTAATCATACTTGTGTGCCATGGAAAGCAATGGATTATGGCGTCAACAGCAGCTCACATAGTTTTGAGGTTTTTTGGAAAGCTCACATCGTATTGGAAGAGAAGGATTTGGAAAAATTCTACGATAAGATTAGATGGAAAAAGATTAATCGCATGTTGAGGATTTTTGCAAAGGCGAATGAGGCGCAAGAAAAGTTTTATATTCAGGAAGCTTATGAAGAGAAACAATTCGCCGTTCACAACGAAGGCTGACTGAGAAAAACTGTCCGAGAACTGAAAAAAAAACTCTTCGCTCAAGCGCGCGCACACGCCCCACCCGAAAACCTATTGCAATCCGAGGGGTCTCGACGAGAACACGGGTACCTACTTTCAAAGCGCGGGAAATTCAAATTGCATATATGCAAATGCCGTGATCAAGGCATTCCACCGTTAATATTGAATCGACTCTTGATCCTTCCTGATGGACCTGGACACCATCACAGATGTCCACTGTCCTTCGCCAGCAGCACCCATTCCAAAACTGTCCAAGTGCCAACTGTACCCAGTCCAATCCAATCCAGTGCAACCCAACGCAAATTCAAAAGCACACAGGCACAGTCAAACTCAATTTCATCTTCCCAACGCCAACCACTTCCTTTGGCGATTCAATTCCCTTTTCAGCTGCCTTTCTTCAGTCCCTTCCCTTCATCTTCCATCTTCCTCCTCCTCCTATCCTCTTTCCGTCCTCCCCTCCTAGCAGTCTCAGCGTAATGCGCAATCGAATTAGAACCAGGAACCGTTCGAACTCGAAATGTCCCTGAATAGAGAGAACTGGTTGAGCCATTTGACCGAGCGGCTTTTGAAGAAAAGAGAAAAGAGAAAAGAGTTCGAATTCGAGTAGCTGCGATATACGAAAGAGAATTGTGTCCCGAAGATGTTCGAAATTAGTTCACCCAAAGAATTGATCGTGAAGTAAATGAGGCGGAAGAAGAAAGAAAAAAGGAAGCGGAGATACGTAAATGGCGCGTAAGAGAGCGACCTAGCGTCATGCAAATGGTCGGTTGACTTTTTTGCGCAATTTGGAACTCTAATCCGGTTTAGGCTGAAAGAGTCTAATTTTTTGGATCACGAGGTTTGGCCATTGTTGGTTTTGCATGAAGAAAAGTCTTCAGGTCGCATGTATACTTCTGTGGTATTTTGGTACCTGTAGTGGTAAAATCAGGTTAGCCGTGTAGAAAACAGACGGTAACTTGATTTTACCGGTTCAGTACCGAAATATGGAAGGAGTATACGCGAGGTCTCAATTGCATTGAGATACACAGCAAAACGCAAGCGGCAAGAATTTTGTGTCTCAAAGCGCTCGATCAGAATTCGCGGGAAATTCAAATTTTAAAAACGATCAGTCAGAAGTCTTTCTAGTTAGTGGTTCAGTGATCAGTAAAAACTGCCAAGGACTTTGCGTCCAGCATTTTGTGTAGAAATTCAGATCTCAAGAAAGCAAAAAGCAACCTTCGATGACACTGATTGCACTAATTGAAAAATCTGTGATCAAACTTTTCGATTTCTCACTTCAGACATGCCCATTTCTCACTTCAGACCTGCCCATGCAAAAGCATTTCATAACTGCAGGAAAACTACAATGTAAGACACTAGTGACTAGAATTCGCGGGAATTTTAAATCACCACAGTGCAAAACTACTGTGCACTGTGCAAACACAATGCAAAACTACTGAAAAACACGGGAAATTCAAATATTCAAGCAGCTGGATCTCTGCAAAGACGCACCTTTTCTGACATTCTCCATCGCGTATGCAATCATACTGAAAATATGCTTGCCTCAATGCGATGTACAGTCTGTGGTTAAAAAAAAGCGCGAAATTCAAATATGTCAAAATGCGATATACCAGGTATCTGTGTGTACGAATAAGAAATTAGATGGGAAAAGCTCATGTAGGACCTTTTGGAAAGTTAGGATACAGTTTATGCAGCTGCAAACCCATGACGTCGAAATCGCCAACCAAGACGAAGGAAGGGTCGGACATAAAAAGAGCACAAAGGAACCTTTGTTCTCAAGTTCGAGTAGTTTCAAGTTTTTCGTCAAGTTCGGGCAAATGCTATGAATCTCTAGAGGTCGTGTGCTGAACCATTTTTTGTACCTTCAGTTCTTATCGTCTAACAAAATGCGTTCACGTCCATTGCACTGTACCTATGCAGAAACTACCAGCGCCGTGTATCAGACAAATATGCAGCCTTTCTGCGCGCGAAATTCAAATAGGTTCAAGCCACGAATGTACTGGACTCTCAAGAAATTGAAAATCGTTTGCTAATTCCGCATTTATCACTCAATCAAAACGCATAATGCGCAAATTCTCGTGGTGCATTCTTACGGTTAGCTTAGGTTACCAAAGTCTTTTCACAAGTCAAGCAGAGTCGGGAGAGTCTTACATCAGACAAAAAAGACAGCCATAAGACTTGAACATGGTTAGTTATCAACTATTGAAGAAAACCGACTTTGGCAGCAGTAACAGTAAGAAATTATTGCACATTATAAAAACCAAAAGCAACCAAAAGTTGGCTGAAGAAATTCTTAGCAGATCGTCAGGCTTGGATAGATAATTTGAAGTTTTCCATCAGTACAAATGCTCACGTCAGTATCAGATTCCTAAATGAGCAAGAACACAACACACAGTGACATACACTCCACTGTTACTGAGAAAACGCGGGAAATTAAAAAATTCAAAACCCTAAGCCTCCCATTCGCTTGATATTCCTCACACCAGCCATTCTTCCCGCTTCAAAATTACTAGCCATTAGCCATTAGCCATCCTTCTTAACTCAAAAACTTACCCCCAAAAGGAACAAACCCCTGCGAGCTAACAGTAACCTTAGGACCCATTCCTAGCCGCCATTGACCCCGATCGCGAAAGTTCGTCCGTTTGTCGATTCATCACGGACTTTGACTGCTTGTTACTAAATCTAACTTTAGCTCGTGCATAATCTATCAGCTATAGTTCGGAACCTTCCCCGAAGACTTAAGGGAGACAGCGCCCGTTCGATCTAATAAGTAAGGGACGTGTGTGGTTCGAACCACTTGCGGACTCAAACTAGCTAGAGCTAGTGTGAGCGATCGAATGGTGCCTCGTGCTAGGCAGCTGATAAGCATAGGATAAGTTGGTCTAGCCTCCGGGGCTTTGTGACATATAAGCACTAGAAGAACGAACCATCCGTTCGACCAGCCGCCCCCGCTCGCCTCTGGTGACGCCACTGGCCTTCAAGTTCTGCTGCTACTGGAGGCGACGTCGGAGTCTTTTTAAGAGTACGCGCGCTTTTCATTCTTCGAGGCTTCCTTCCTTTTTTAGTGCAAATGCGCTTATCCCATTTGACCGCCGGGTCTGACGTAAGAAAACGAACAAGCCTCGGAACAAACCGAAGCACGCGAAACAAGCAAGCAACCAGCACCAAGCCGCCCCGGAGTGATTGATGGATGGGTCAATAACGACGGTGCCAATTGGACATGTTGAATCGGCCGTATGAGGGCATACGAGGGTGGAAAGGGAGAGTGGAGCACTCGCATCGCCTGAGCCTGGCAAATGGCAGGTTGAAGCGAGCGATAAAGTAGGACGCATTGGGGACCGGAATTTGCGCCTTGGCACACTCGATGGCGATTGGAATAAGGAAACGGATGTACGCGTGTTCTCTCGATGGAGGTGACATTCTGTCTCCTCCAAGCTCACTCGCAATCGAGGAAGAGGAAGGACCTAGGGTAGCGTCATACCGGGTGCCTACAAAGTCTCTTGACGGGTATAGCGAAAAATATCTCGATAACTATTGATCCGAATTGTGCGAAAGTTTGGCGATAAGAAAGCCCTCAAATAGGCTAGTTCAGATTTCAAATTTGACGCGATTCTGATCAGTAGTTATCGAGATATCGATCGCTAAACCCGGCAAGAGTCTTTAAAGACACTAGGTATTTCAAAGAAATTCGCAGAGTGCAGCTGAAAAACTCGCAACATAGAACTTATTGCAAATGGAAGGTTTTCGCAACGCGTCTGTGTACCTGCATTCCAATGCGCGCTAAATTCAAATTTTATCAACCTGCAAAAGTATAAAACATGCTCAATGCGCGGGACATTAAAACTTCTCGAAGTGCGACAAACAAGAATTCCTCGGAGCGCGGGAAATTCAAATTTCATCGAGGTGACAAGTGTTACTTGCTTCAAAGCGCGGGAAATTCAAACTTGTACTCAGGGATATGTTATCTGGAAAAATTTCAACGTCTGGCGTTTCTTGAGAGCAACACAAAATCGAAAAAGTCATCTTTATCTGCACTAAAAATAGCCTTGTTATTTTTTTGTTGACAAGCGGGCAACATTGCGCCTATTGCAAACGGAACGTTTTCTCAACGCATCTTAGTACCTGCTTTTCAAAGCGCGGGAAATTCAAACTTCTTCTAACCGCGAAAAATGTGAAGCACGCTTAAAGCGCGCGAAGTTCGAACTTCTTTTAAATGCGACAAGAGAACCTACATACTTCAAAGCGCGGGAAATGCAAACATTCGCGCAGTTTGACAATTATGACTTCTTCAAACGTGTTTTAAATTCTTCCTCAGTACAATACGACAAGTAAAAATTCCTCAAAGCGCGGGAAATTCAAGCACCCTCGAAGTGCGACAATCGAGACTTTCTGCAATGCGCGAGAAATTCAAACTAAAGCGCGACAAGTAAAACAGCTTACTGAAATTAATTTCTACATTTTTAACGCGAAATTTAAATTTCTACATAGTGGGGCAAGTACAACCTACTTCAAAGCGCGGAAAATTCAAATTTCTACTTACCACATATATTATCAGGGAAAATTTATACGACTTACATCAGCGTTTCTCAAAGGCAACGCAAAGCCGAAAAACCCAGCCTCTATCTACACTAAAAATAACCTAGTCCTTTCGTGCTGATTCCAAACTATCCCAAACACGACTTCCTGTTTCCGAATCGCATAAAACCAACCAACGGAAAAGAGGCGGTCGATTGTCTTCAAATGGGAAAACCCATCACTCTTCTTCTACTCCATCGACCCAGAGAAGGAAAAGAGCCGAGCAGCAGCAAAAAAAGTTCGAATCAAAATGTCATTAGACCCTATTTTAATGCCTTGTTGATTTTAAAATGGAAGTGGACGAGGCCTAAAATTGGAAACGAGAGGAGCCAGAGAGAGAGGATGGGAATTGGAAGCTAAGGGACACTCGACGGGGATGGGAATTTGAGAGGGAGCGGGAAAATGAAGGAGGATTGGCGGTGGGGAAAGAAGTCAGAGTAACAAAGGGAGTGATTTGGGTTCTTCTCTTCGAAAGACTAGGAAAGTTTCAAGTGCTGTGGAAACTCGACTTCTGTACGGAGATGTAAATTTAAAAAATGACTCTTACTCTACGCTTATAAGCTTGGCAATACTATAATTTCAATAAATGCTCTTGCGATTTCGGCAAACCTCATATAGAATGAAAGGAACTACATATAAGAGGCAATAAATTTCTCAACTCTATTTTTTGAAAGATCCTATAGATTCTAGACCGCGACCATTTGGTTATCTGTATCAGAAATATCTCGCGCTGCAGAGTTAGTGCTCTGTTTTTGACTTACAAGTACTCTTATCAGATCAGTGCACTACTGGTAACTTGTTCATTTATTCGACGCACTTTTTGCGCCACAGCATTACAAAAAGACATGACCAGAATGATGCCGTGCGTTTCTGAAATGCTTCTGAAACGCTAGTCTATGGATGTGAAGTTAGTGTTCAGTTTCTGACTTATAGTGTTCTTATCGGTGCACTTATCAGTAATTTTCTCATGAAGTACCTGTTGCGCAACAGCATTTAAAGAAATCATAACCGGAATGATGCCGTGCGTTTCTTGAATGCTTACGGTTGGAGATGATCTTTAATAAAAACTACGCCTCGCCATGGCTTTATGTCTAAAAGGTGGAAGACGGTTACAGTGCTATGTTCAAAAGCCTTTACACACTCATCGTCAGTAGCTAGCAGAAGCACACAAACATTCCTGATTGAAATCAAACACTGACAGCAGCAGATTTAGTTAATTTGACGAAAGCCATCGCATCAATAACTAGGAGTTGCATGCAATAAATTCAGCATGGTCGTGGTTGAGAATAACTTCACCCGAGAGACGCACAAGTTTTTAACACTCAAGAGAAAAAGCATGTGGTCAAAAACTTTGAGCTCCCTAACTACAGTCGAACTTCCCAGTTGCAACACCTCCAAATTTGCAACACCTCTCAAATTGCAACAGATTTTCTCAGTCTGGACGAAAAGCCTATACCTTAGTACAGGATGCAACCTCTATAATTGCAACACTCTGAAATTGCAACATGCAACAGCATATTTTCAGTCTGTTGGCATTCGGTACCGCCTCTATAATTGCAACAGTAACACATAAACTGTTATACAATTTTTGGATGCTTATGTCATCAAATTATCCCCAAATTGTCTGCTTTTACTAGAGAACTGCTAAAATTGTTTTCTCAAAATCACGCAATGCCAAAGACAACGCTTTAGACCCGGTTTTCGTTGCTGATACCTTTGCATTTGTTAAAAACAATCATCAGTGATTTGATCATGAGTTTGGAAATTTTAAAGAATTACGCTTGATGAAGCATCCCGAGTTGTATGTAGATGCTTTCGCCTTAGAAACGAAATTTAATGCGGCCTACTTGAAGCAAAATTCAAAAATGCTCGCCAAACGACATTAGCAGAGCACTGGTCCACAGGTGGTGATTGAGCATGAGAATTAAAGTCTTGCCGCTATTCGTTCGCAGTCGCTTTTGTGCTTTTTTTATTTGATGGCAATATATCGTATGATCCCTCTTGATGATTTTTAAATATGGAACAGTCATATGTGCATACTGTACGGTATTTAGCCTCGCCACGACAACTTTACACTAAAAACCGCTCAGCTTCAACACCACACATGTTTTAGTGCAGACCTCTAAATTTGCAACACCTCCGAAATTGCAACACTTTGCTTCAGTCTGTTGGGTGTTGCAAATAGAGAGGTTCGACTGTATTGTGGAATTAACTGCAACTTCTAGACGATGCCGAGATGATATGAACTCAAAGAAACCATCGAAGTTAGTGTTGAATGCAGTTTGTGCACAGTCCGAGAGAAGTCAGAGGGAATACAAATTATTCCCCGGTTGCCGTGAACCAAATGGTATATAGAAGTCCCGTTCATCTGCTCGATATTAAATAGGACACAAGACTACTTCCACGGTGGTACTTTTTTAAATATATTTGAGCAGCAAGCACACACTTGCGGACTTGACAGTCTGCGAATATCACTTGCTCCTGATGAGTATTTCAAATTCCCCGCCTTCCAACTCTTTACATCATTCGACCTTTACAACTTGTTGCAGTAAGTAAGTCGCTCATGGTTTCAGACGATGCACTTACGACTGGATGGATTTTTAGTGAAATTTTGTGAAAACAGGCAACTCCTCAGCTTTCATGAATAAATATTGACTACTGTGTGATTCAACTTTCGTTTTCGAACTGAAACCATCTGCACCTCGAAGTAACTTTTACGAAAATTACTAAACAGCATGATAAGCAGAAAAGCAGCAACTGCGTGATAATTTTCTTTCTCCCTTGCGTCTTTCGCATAACGTTGGCTGAATTTTAGCCGTTCATCTCACCGACTAGCTCGATAACTAGTACATTCATATAAGAGTTCGATACACTAAAAGGAAATATTGCAATAACCTTGCAAAGACACTGCTGTCATACAAAGGCTTCGAATGAAGAGAAGGTTAAGAGAGAAGTAATCCGAGATGAGGCGTCCGAGTTCTCATGGTTGCCTGCATCCGCCAGTATCTGTAATACATCGTGAACAGGTACGGCAAATATTGACATTCACACCTGAACATGCGGCCCGAGTGATCAAGCAATACCACACTATGTACATTGAGTTAAAGAATTCTTATAAGGGTGATTGCATGGGTTCTTCTACCCCCAATCAATCTCGGATCAATTTCCTCGTCGGAAACGTTTGCATTTCTCTCATTTATTGCCGTTCACCAAACCTAAGTCAAGAGTTCGATGTTGAAAGAGTCAGACATCCCACGGAGAGCCAACTGGATCCGAGAGGACCCGGATTAGCCGCTTTCGTACGATGCTTTCGTCTTTGACATAAAATCAAGCATACAAGCAATGTACGTACCAATCGGTCAATCTTCTGTGCACGCACATACATGGTGTTTCATAAAGGACGCCCGATGTTTTGCGATCGATATCTAAATATCTACTGATCAGGATCGCATGAAATCTGGAATCTAAACTCGTCTAGCCACTAGGATCCGAACGACAAAAAAAAATTAAATTCTAAATTTAATTAGAAAGTTTTAAACTCATTTTAAAATTTGTGCTTTGCTTAAAATAATAAAAATCGACCAGCGAACTGTGCTGAAGCAAACATTTTAATGAATATCAATATTTAAATCCTTTTTAAATTTTTGTCATTCGAATCCTAGTGGCTAGACGTGTTTAGATGCCAAATCATGCGATTCTGATCAGTAGTTATTGAGATATCGATCGCTAAACATCGGGCGTGCTTTATGAAACACCCTGTAGTTTCATAGATCGACTGTTCAACTAACGATGAATTCGTCTGCCGACGCACGTCCGAACTAGCTGTGTAACGAAGCGTTTTTTGTACAGTATTTGAATCTCTCCTTTCTTTTTGCCTGCAGTGTCGACGTTTTTCGAAACTCTGTGTTGCCTGTTGGCTCTAAACGTAGCAGACATTTGAAAGGTGCACGGACCTTTCAAGGTCTGAGGACTTCAAGCATTAGAAGGTTTGAAAGGTGTTCGACTCCCGCCCGGGTCAAATAGCTTGAGTATTTCCCTGTCCTTTCAGCCTGGAGTGCGCGCGTCTTGCGTTTGGGGAATTGATTTACGCGAGTGAGAAAGCTAAGCGCAATGTATTTCGGCGAACCAAACATCTTCATCGATGAGAGGCATTCAAAGACATTTAGAAACCCGCACCTTCTCACCTGCAAGGATTCCTTAGCAAGACTATCCTTTAATTGCTCAAATACCCGTCGATTCTCGGGTTGCTCTTTGTGTTCATTTGAGCATCGCCTCGCGTTTTCCTTCGTTGCAATCGACGTGAAGGTTTTTCAGTAAATGGCGCTTAGACTCACAGCTTGAGCGAATACAAAACGCCTAGAAATCGCGCTCCTTGTAGCAAAGCCTTGCATAGCACCTGTGCGCTAACGATTACGATAGTAAGAACCACGTGGTTTGCGTCTGAGCAATTGACGCCACTTGCGCTATTACGGAATATCTGCCATGGCTTGGCTTTCATACTCTTTTCTCATTCTCGACTGATCTAGCCGTTTTGTTCTTTCTGAATTGTCAGATAAGTGTTACGTGCTCTAATTCGAATGGTATGTTTTGCATAGGCATTTGTACAGTAGATCAATTAGATCAAAGTAATCAAGACACTTCGACTTTGTGTGCATGTATTTTCTGGATTCGCTTTGTCGATTTCGCTCACGTCATTGATTCGAGATTTGCTCGGATTATTAGGTATAACTCAGTTCGTAAAAATTAGCACTGGTCATTTATGCACACAAAAGGCCAGTTTTAAATCGGAAGTGATTCGCCTTGCTTTAAACGTGGATGCATGTGGTGATGAGTCAGCTGAGGGAACAGGCTGCTACTTCCAAGATCTTTGATCGCATTCGGTTTTGTTTTGTTCGTATATGTGTTGTCAAACAGCCTAAGAATTGCTTCTTGCTCTCTGTGACTCTCCCCTATTGAAAGTGAGTTCTGTTTCAAGTAAACTACACTGTTTGCGAAGCGTGCGATCTTTTCCATTCGATATATTTACGCCTCACTAGTGCTCGAAACGTTGGCAATTGAACATACATAGCTATGAAGGTGGATTTGCGTCTTCCCGATCGTGACATTTGGGGATCAATCAGCATGTATTTCGGCCAGGATCGTCCAAGATCACAAAATAAGCCTGACATGTCTGTTTCGGTTTTTCTGCGATTGCAATAAAATAAATTACGAGTGAACAAGCACGGCCAAGTGAATTGCAGCTCACGAGCGAGCAGATATACAAAATTAGAAGCAAAGTGGTAGCTTCGGCAGCCTGCAGCAAGATACCAAGAACATTTGCGAGTGTCAGAGCAATACAATCTTTGCAGAACTTGCGATGAAGACGTTGAAAGAATACGCCATGTCAGCAGACAACATCTATTTATCCAGGCCAGCTTCCAAGCACTTTTAGTTTTTCACTGCGCGAGTACAATCGAAACAATTTGAAATTGATAATGCATTCGACAAAAGAAAGAATTGCAGCGTTTTTTGGAAGAGTATGCAAGCTTTTCGTACAAAATCGACACAGATCAACGAGAGCATCCACTTTTTTCGAGTCCAACAGATATAGTTATCGGAAAGGAAGCATACAAGTACTTCGAAAGACACCAGAACGTGTTGCAGGGAAGAAAGGCAAAAAAAGCAACACTGATTCATTACACAATTGCTGCAGGAATGCAATTGAGGACTTAACAAGAATATGATACGGATACACCGAATCTCTTCATCGATCATCGATCAGAGACTCACAAGGACATTCCGAACCTGCACCTTCGTGCTGTCAGATTCCTACGACGCTCAAAATACTAAATAATCGACATCAGGGATGCTACAGTATTTGCATCTATTTATGCCACTTCTTTGATACCTGTTCGATGAATGAGGAAAATAGTCGATTCAGTGATACGACCAGAGTCTTGCTGCGTACACTGTCCAGGCCAGGTATATTAGTGAACATGATCAGCCGATATGACACGGTATTTATTAAATGAAACAATCGGGATAGGCGATGTGTAAATACTTCGCATGTTGCTTCGATTCATTGAGATTAATCAGCAAATTTCGTTTTGAACTCACCACCTTGAACAAACACAAACCGCAGTGATTATGTCAAGAATGCACATGGACGGCAGTCAAAAGCTAAGAACTGAAAATCAAAAGATAACTTCCAAGAAATAGAAAGTATGAAAACTATGAATGTTTTCAGTCGCACTAGAAAGTTCCAGTCGCCAGTTGATTACAGCTCTCTGTGTTCGTGGTGAACATTTGGTTAGACATTTGTTATGACCAGCTGCCCAGAATTGTTTGCCAGCACTTTTCACGCCGGAGCAACACTGGATAGTTCTCGCATTATCACATTCTTTCATTAGTGCACTCTCAGTTTAGGAAGCATACTTACGATTAGTGCTAAGTGGCAAATGTGGGGAATTTTATGTACCTTTCTGCGACGCATCAAGTATGTTTCTGCGTCTCAGGTAATAATGTCCAAAGTGTCGCATCGAAAAGTACAGTACAATGCACTTCTTCAGGAGAAGTCAATGTTTGAAACGTCTGGCAAGGAACAACCTGACAACAGCGACTGTTTCATTTCCAATGCGAAGAATTTCTGCGATTGTAGCAAATAAGAAAAGACTGCACAGCCTCAAATCAAAATTGAATAAAATTGAAGTGCGATTGGAAATAAGAAATAAGGAGCAATGTGCAAGTAAGCCTTTAGGGAAGTCCGGATCTGAACAGTCTTTGCAACAGACACGAGTTCTGGGAATGTGAACATGCTCTATAATGTTAGATCCTTTTACGAATAAACTTTTCGTTGATTAAAGATATTCAAATACGCAGAGAAACCTGTCAATCTCTCAACAATGTGTGGGTGAATTCCTTAGCGGACTGTGCGGCCGGATCGCCGCACATTTTACTTCGATACGCACGGGAACCTGGTCTGGGAAATTTCCATTTGAACTAAAAATAGAACACATTGATCGGGGTCACTGGCCGCAAATCCACGAAAATCATCAAATGTACTTGTGATCTCGATGAACTTGTGTGGAAGGGTTGCATTTGTTTGAGGACGTTTCAGAAAACTGATCTTCACTGACCAGAATTCTTCAGATCAGCCTTTCAATGACATCTCGAAACCTGCACACACTTAACTTGATCAATAAAGGATAATCGGCCAAGACGATAGGCCTGTGCCTAAATTATTCGATGTGATCTTCGATGCGAGGTATTCATAGGTTAGCGCTGGCTAAATTTGTTGCAACTTATCACACTCACCCATCCGAGCAAGAAAGCAGTTCACGACAGACAATTTGATGACTTTTTGAAGCTTTCCTAGTGCTCACTGGAATTATTAAGACATGGGACATCGGGAAAGGCCAACAGATGGATGGGCTTGATTGACTGTTTCCATTGGAACACAGATGGTCTGCCCAGGGTTCGTTCCTTTCGCAGCTGGCGATGTGAGATCTTGGATTTTCTTATGAGTTTGATAAGTCTAGCGCTTACTCTTGTTGTTTGTTCTCGTCAATAACTTGTTTTTTTTTGTTTTTTTTTTTCGTTACTGATACCTTCTGATATCAAGTCCCAATTTCCTTTTTCTTTTTCATCTTCTTCTGTTTGTCTTCTCCTAGGTGCC
>JAQGCW010000330.1:0-12712 GCA_034700065.1 Mesodorylaimus bastiani | reverse complement strand
ACTCAGCGGCGGCGATGGCAGTTGTTGGAGCATCAAGGAGCGCGAATGGTGGTATTATTGGTGCTGCAAATAGCAGCGGCATTGCGCGCGATTCGAGGACAAGGACGACGGAAGCAGACGAGTACAATATAATCAATACCATGTTGAGGAAACATCCACGTAAGTCAGATTTTTTTTTTGTGTTTAGGTTTGGGTTTGCTGTTGTTATACCTGCTGATCCGATTGATCAGCAGGCCCGAGCGATCGCAGTTGTGTTGATCTTGATAGCTGCCGTCCAGGTGGTTCGCAAGGATAGGACTTGCTCGGCAAATATCGCGTCGTCCGATCGCGTCTTCTTGCTCGAAATGGCTCGTCGATGCTTGGACCGATGTCCAACTCGGCGAACAGGAAATATCTTGATGGCCCCGAAAGATCGGTCGAAGTTAATTACGACGTCCCTGAGTCGAAGCCGATGCTAACGATGAGACGTGCGAGACAGGATTTACTAACGAAGTTATAACACAAGTTGAACCGACGTATCACTCAACCATACATAGCGTGAGCCCCTAATCTCAGATGAAGACATGGCGATCGTCGAGGCTCGTATTGGCGAAGGGTGCCGATGCTCCGGTCGTTGTCCCAATACGAGTTGCCATGTAGAGCGGAGTGACCGAAGGTGGCAAGGAACCGGGCGGTAATAAGACGAGCGGCGGGCGACGGAGAGCGGCGTTGAGACGAGGAGAGGTGACGAGTGCCACAGAGCCAACCACCAACCAACCTCGATGGTCGATGAGCGAGGGCCTTTTATAGGAAGGCTCTGTCTCGCTTTGCTCTCGTTCTTGACTGGTTCTTGATTGTCCATCGTCAATTGAACCGAGAGAGGAGAAGGTTCCTCTAGGCATGATCTTGATGCCTTCTTGCTGGTGACCAGTACATGGAGATGACGACGGGGAGCCTTCGACGATGCACGCCCTGCCCTACCTACTCTCATAGATACATCAAACAAGAACCAAAAAGGGCAGGAGAGAAGGAGAAAAGGAAGGAGACTTACATAAAGTAAACATCGAAAGGTGAAGAGAAGAGAACCCCAACTAGTACCTAACTAGGAACCCAGAGGGTCTAACAGTGTGTTTGGGTATTCGGGTGGATTTTTACCTCGGGGGCCCGGGGTTTAGGTTTTGAAGGTTTTCCTATCTGATACGAGTTACTCCTATTGATCGATTTATCGATTTCTTTCAGATCTCCGAATCACTACTCTCTACATGCCAGGCGTTCCGCCGAGCGATCGTCCGCAAGGAAACGGTGGAGATCATACGGAGCAAGCACAACGGCCGATCAATCAGCGATCATCGGCGATTCGTTCGGTCGACCAGTCGCATGGTCAACGACAAATACAATCCGATGGCATCGACCAATCGCGCGATCAACTAGAACATCGATCAATCGATCAAAATCAATCGCGTCATCAACATCGAGTGCAATCGATCGATATTACACGTCGACCTCGCACCATTGACCAGTCTACGACCGATCGGCATCGATCTGAGATCAATCGGCCATCGATCGCCGATCACCGTCGATCGCAGGAGCAACGCGAATTATCCGTGAATGTGGACGAAGACGGATTGGCCAATTTATTGAAATCGCCCATCAGCGAATCGGGATTGAGCGATGTGAGCAGTTTGACCTTGTCGCCGCCCGGTAATCAGCACGATAACGGCCGATCGATGCAAAGTCCGCGAGATGATGCCGAGGGTCCGCGATCGATGTCCTCCGACGGAGCAGTGGAATCGCCGGGGAATTTTGGAGAGGTAAGCGCAATTTTTTTTGTTTCTCTTTCTTTATGCGATGTTTTTATCCGAACGAATCAGTAGTTTTCTGATGACTAAATATCGATTGATTTTCTGATTCCAGATAACATCACCCGGCCCTTCGCATCAAATTTCGCCCCATACGGCTTCGAATCTTCGAATACGCGCGAGTCAGAATTTCCTTCAAGCTCTACAATATTCGGTGGAACAAATCGAAGCGGTCAAGGATATTAGTTCGCACATATTGGCCGATCGGGACGCTTTGGCTTCTCGAAATCATATCGAGGTATGTACACAGCAAAACTAGTAAACAATCATATATTATTAACGATCTATCGATCACTTTTTTCAGGCCGAATTCGCCGCACGTCGTTGGGAAGAGCAAGAACGCGAATTACGTATGACCGCCGAGTTGCAACGAATGCGAGCCGAAATGGAACGAACATCCGCCGCCCAGGACCTGCGATTGGCCAACGAGATGACGGACAATCAACGACGATTGATGGAGAGCATCATAAATACGAATCAACAATTGTGGAATCAACAACGATTGCGCGAGGAGAATCTTGCGGCTCGAAATCGAACATCGACGACGATCCACGATCGAGATGGATCTCAACCGTATTTGGACACGGCCAAATTGGCGGCGGAAGTGGCCGCGAGCGCAGCGACAGCAGCGACGTTGGCCGTATTGAAGCGGCAGCAGCAGCAACGACAACAACAACACGGAAGGCGATCGGCGAGCGGACGAGTCAGCGGGACTAGTTCGGGCGCGACGAGTTCCCTATCCAGCGCCATCGGTTCGTCGCCGACTGATCAACGACCGAAATCGGAGAAATCGATCGACAGAGATGGGAAATCGACGAGTCAAGAGCACGGATCGAGTCAATCGACGATTCGAGATCGTTCATCGTCCAGGACGATCACCATCGATCAACCGTTCAAATCGATCGCTACGGATTATTCTGTGTCGACCGACGGCGTTCACACCGGCGACCGATCGACGCAATCGATCACCAGCGATCGATCGGTATCAACCGTGAAAGAGCAAGAATCGACTTCGTCGAGAATCGCCACCGAAATATCGTCGTCGAAATCATCACGGATCGAATCATTATCGATTCGAACCGAACAACACGATTCGTCATCGAAAGCTCGATCGGATCGTACGGAATCGATTCCCGAAGAAGACGACGGTTCAGCGGTCGGTACTGCTCGGGAATCGTCGAGTGTCGCCGAAGTATTGACGACGGGCGGAACGAGTCGAACGTCGAGCACGATTCGATCCGATGTGGGAACTCAGACGAAAGGTGAGTGTCGATTTAGTTTTCTTTAGCTCGTACGTTTGAAGTTCCCGCTCAGCAAGCGGGAGTGTACAGTGACGGACGTTAGTGCTGCCCACTTTACACTACTGCTCGCTCTTTTTCATTCTTCCTCTCGTCGTTGTCCTTAGCGGTCGGTTCAGCCAGACTAACATACCTTGCATTTTTAGACGCCTCCACGATTCGTACCACCAGCGCCGAACCAATCCGAACCGATTCTTCCAATCGACAACAATCCTCTTCGAACAATGGCGCCGGTACGTCCAGCGATATTCCAACGATCAAATCGAGCAATTCTGTCTCGACGAATACCGACGAAATTCGAACCGAAGGAAACGATTTGACGGCTTCCGGTTCGACGGCGAAAGCGATCAGTTCGAGTAGGCGATCGTCCGTGGAGTCCGACGATGCGCGAACATCACGATCGACGAGTTCATCGACGAAAGAATCGGTCAAATATTTGGGCGAATTGAGGAAACATCAACATAATCGATCCGATGTGGAGGACAATTTCTCATTTTCGATGTCCGGTAAGTGCTTATTCTTCTTTCCTTTTTGTTTTGGTTTCTTTCTGATTTGTGACTGGTCTTGATCGGTTTTTTTCTTTTTTCAGATATGAGCGAACAAGAATCGCGAATTCAAGCGCTCAGGAATAATCTGAACGAAAAGCGACGCGATGCGGAGAAATTGAAACAAGAATGCAAACGACGAAGGAAGGCCAATTTGGAGAACACGGAGAAATCGTTGAGGAATCAATTGAAGGTAAGAATTCTCTTTTTTCGATTATGTGTCATCGTCATGTACCTTTGTGATTTTTACGAGATAACCGATTTTGTTGTGATTTTTTCAGGCTTACGACAGCTACATCGAAAATACCGAGAAGCAATTGAAAGAGTTGGAACAAATCGATTCGAAATCAATAAGCGCACGTCCTCCAACACCGCCGAAGATTTTGAGCCCGCGCGCTTCCGGGTCGTCCGATGCAGATGTTCCGAGCAGTCCCGGCCGACGATCTACCAATTCCAGCCCGCGATCGGCTCGGTCATCGAAATTTCAACGTACGACGGCTTATTCGACGAAAGAAATCGAATCGGCGAGTCGAATTTCCAGCGATCCGATTTCATCAACATCATCGACGTTGAAACATCGAGAAATCGATCCATCGTCGGACAAATCGGAATCGTCGTCCGCATCCCAATCGAGTACTCCGAGGACGGTGGCTTCGCATTCGGCGCTACCGTTGGACAACAAAGCGTTGACGATGGATGTTCGGAACGAAAAGGAAGAAGGAGCGAAGTCGCGGAGCCAAAAGGAAGAAACGTCGGACGTCGACGAAACCGTGGACGAGATTTCGGAGGCCTTGGAGGACGAAGAAATCGCTGCGCCATCCGTCGATAAGGACGACGACGATCGGAAGATTGGACGAGAAAAGAAGACGGCGCTCGTTGTCGACCATGCGGGCGCTCGATCGAAAACGGAAGGCAAGGAAGAAACATCGAAAGACGCGTTCCGGTTCAATTTGGAAATGGAAACGGAGAAGGAAATGCGTCAATTGGAAGATACGCGAGCGCCCAGTTTCGATGGATTCGACGAAAACTTCGGTCTTCGCGACGAGGCGGCGACGACTGAGATCAGTCTCAAATCGATCAAACCGAGCGATCAAATTGGTGCGGAAGCGAAGGAATCGCCATCGACTATTCTATCCGATCGATCGACAACTTCATCGGCTAAGAAAAGTTCGCCTAAATCGATCGGCGATCAATCCGGCAGTTCGACCGCGCGAGACGAAAGCGAGCAGAAAAGTTCATCAAGGACGGCCGATGAAATCGATTCGGAATCGATGGCGACTCCGAAAGCGATGAGCGACGACGAGGAGACGGAGAAATCGAGTGGACGTCGATCGGCTGATCATAAGTCGATCGATCATCAATCGTTGGCACTTCGGCGCGAATCGATCGACGAGAAATTATCGTTCGATGAGAAAGGCGAATCGATGAAACAAGGCGGATCGAAAATGGCCGACGTGATTATCAATACGATTCTATTGGAAACGATCGAACATTGTCTATTCGCTTGGCGGGATCAGATTCGAAAGATATCTGCGGTCAAGGAGGCGAAATTGCGATCGGACGAGGATGCAACTAAGGCGATCGGCAAATCGAAACTCTACGAGGAAATCGATCATTCGAATGTGGACGATGGTCGATCGAATAGCCGTGCGGATGGATCGATTATCGACGGCTTTCCGAATCGATCGGACGACGACGATCGCCGCCTGGATCATTCGACTTCCAACGGTGCTCCAGCTCAAACGAAAATCGATCATCTCCAAGTCCCTCCAACACCTGCCGTCCGATCGCCACTGGACGATCACCATCAACATCAGATCGAACATTCTATTCATATCGACCTATCGATCGACGAACCGATTTATCGCCCCGATCAAACAATCTCCACGATCACCGAAGCCCAAAAACGACGCCTTGCCGATTCGATCGTCGAACAAACTATCAAGAAATTCCTGGACGACGCGATTCAATCGATTCTATTCGCCACGAACAAACAATCGGTCGCCCGTCGTCCGTCGACATTGCCGTTGGATGATCGTCACGATCGGGGCGAATCGGAATCGGTGATCAGTCGGAAGCAATTCGAAAATATTCGGAAATTGGTGGACGATATTGATACGTCGCCGTCGAACGCCGACAGTCCGCGATCATCGGGACGCTCGCCGCGGACACCGCCGTCCGACCGATTCAACGAGGCGTTTCGGGAGCCGGCGAAAAGGAAAGACGAGGAAACTAAAGGGGTAAGTACTTTTCTTTTGCGTTTTCCTTTTGTTTCTTTGCTTCTGCTTTTTTCATTTTTGCTTTTTGTTTTTGTATGGAGTCCTAATCCACATGTTTCTTTTTCAGTCCTCTCCGCGATCTCATCAACATCCGGCTGATTTGAGTCTCGAGGACGATCTGGTATTGGAGAACGAAGAATGGATGGACGACGACTTCGGTCTGGGCAATAATGACGATCGACTCGGGACGCCGATCGTCGCCAAAAAATCGATCACTTCTCCGCGATCTGCACGATTGGACTTGTCGAAATTTACCACGGACATATTCTCGGCGGTCCCTTGTACGAAATTGGAAATCGATTCGATCGTTGATGTTTGCGCGGAATTTCTCGACAATCGACGACGCCTGGCCGATGGAGGTCAATCGGAAAAGCCGCGAGATTTGTATTCGATCGGAAAGGACAGCAATTCGGACACGTCTCAGTTCGAATTGAGCCTGAACCGTGAGAGCGATCGACAATTCCGCGATTTCCTATTCGATTTATGCCGAGAAATCGTCGGCGAGATATATCGAGAGCCCACATCGTCGACGATCAACAACGACGATGACGATGGAACGTCGACGACTCACTTTCGAGGTTGGAGGAAACGTCCGCGGTTGAAATTCTCAGCGTATTCGAAATATCGACCGCGTGATTTGGCACAATTACAATCGCTACTCAAACAAATCGTTTCGGAGCAATTGAACTTAGATCCGACCGATGAGCGTGTTCGACGGAAGATGGCTCGGCAACGACAAATTTCGCGTCGCAAATTCGATCGTGTGGACGAATTGCTATTGGCCGAAATCTACGAGGAGGAACAAGATTGGACGATCTATGACGAGGAGGAGTTAAAAATTAAATTCCAAGTGGCCGATGGTATCTTCGAGTCGATTTTGAACGAGGCCGTCGAGAAGATGGTGAGGAGGAAAGGTTTCTAATTAATTTTTTTCGGTGTCTGACTTTTTTGTACTAACAACTTTGAGCGGAAAGTTTGAAATAGTGTCAAGATTTTATTTATATGCGTAATTGCTCCGTTTTTTTTATGACGTGACTTCCTTTTTGGACCACGTAGGATTAGCGTGTTTACGAATTTCTTTTTCTGCGTTGTTCGAGCGTGTGCGAATAGGTTGTTTTTGCTCAAAATTGGTCTCAATTTTGACTTGACTTTCTTCAAGCTACTGACCAATGAATGATAGCGAGTTCTAAGTAGTGTTTTACGCCTGTCCGGGTTTCGATCGATCAGTTTTTAGTGGGACTCACACTTTCGATATGCTGCAATACTTTTTGTTCTTCTTTTTTCAAGTGGTTGTTCGTTTTATTTTACCTTTGTGACGAGTTCTAGAAAAGTGAGGCGTTAGATACGAGTTGTATTTTGTGTACTAGTACTGTAATTGTATTTTTAAGACAGAGTTTCTGAGATGCTCGACCCAAAGATGGACAATTCGAGAAATTGGTTATGATGCATCGAGGATAATTCGTGATTCACGGAAGCTACAGAGCTCAGCAACAGCTCAATTGACTTCAAATTATTAGCCATTCACAAATGTTCTCAAGTTTAGTATGATATTTACACACTAATATTTATGAGAGAAAGCGTGAGAAACACATGATACCGTCTGGTTTGTCCAGTTTTGGTGAATTTACTGGATTTGTTATGTTAGAAGCCATCAAAATGAACTTTTTGATACACCATCGTGTTCAGCTCGACGAGCTGCGCCGAATGAGCTTTCGCGGAGCTTCCTAGTTTACTTCGATCATGAGATATCCTCCAAGGACTGGAAAAAAAAGTTTTTTAAGCCAAAGCAATGACGCGGAAATATCGACGAAATCGATCAGGGCCCGTGGATCGATGGAAGAAATAAAAGAAAATAAATCATGGTATCGAAGAAAGAAAGGCAAAAGATCTCCAGTCGGAAAGTCCAAAGACCAAAACACACACAAAAAAAAAGCTCAAGCATAAGAAAAACCAAAAAAGCAAAAGCTCGAGCCTGTAAACTGTAATGGTGACTTTCGAAGAATTTCGAGATGCACTTAAGCTATGATTCATCCATCCAGTCGGAAGCGACAATGCGACAATGGTCGCATTTTGTATAGTTTCCTATGACAAAACGGCGGGAATTCAAATTTCCATGCAGCTATCTTCTAAATGTGTCTTCGCATCTCAGGCGGCCCATAAGTTTGAAGCCGAGTGTAAACAGCAGTCCTGCATAGAAAATTTGAATTCCCGCCGTTTTGTCATAAGAAACCGTGTACGATAAAAGTTGTTGCGTTCGGCTCCAGGAACGGATTTGCGCAAAGATTGATGAATCGTAGTTTACAAGTTAGATGCATCTCGAAATTCGAAAGTTGCCATTTCAGTACACCTCCAGCCTGTACAGTATCCCAATCGAAGCCAATCACAGCACTTACGTTTATTCCTATTACATATATCGATACGATATGTCACAAAATATAAGCTCATCATAATCAATCATCTTTTTCTTCACACCCAATCGATCCTCTCCCGTCTCGATCCGCCCAACAATTTCTTACAGCACGACCACGAATGAACTCGTTTCTTAAAGCTCGCGAAACTGGACTTGGCTAAATTCTTGTACGGCGCATACGTGAACAACGTTAGACACGCATCGACGAACGGATTCAAGGCGAGCAAAAAGATCAATACGTGTCCGAGCCAACTGACGATCGGATACGTGCTCGGACTGTCCAACCACGAATCGATATAATACAATCGGACGATATTGAACACACGAAATGGCGACAATGAGACGACGGTCCAAGCGGTCGTGATGAAAATGTAGGCCATCGCACGGAGACGTTGTTGGACGCTCGAATCCGAATGGTGTCCGTGTTGTTTGCCATGCGACGAATTTTTGCGCAATTTGATCGATGAGAATTTGCGTTTCGCTTTTTCCAATTTTCCGCCGCTCGTTCCGCTCGAAGTTGACAATCGGATTTGTTGACTCCCCGTTGCCGCCGTTCGATCGACGACCACCAATCCCAATCGTCCGTTCGATGTTTCGCCTCCATCGTTGATCCCGTCGTTTCCATTCGTAGACGCTCGATGTTGTGGATGATGAATATTCGTCTCCGACGTCTCCAGATTCGTCGACGCATTATTCGAGAATTGTTCGCTCGTTCGATTCTTCTTTTGCATTCTCGTCACCAATCGTGCCAAATACGCGCTGACGAACGCCGACGACAGAATCGGCACTAGACAAAATGCGACCGTGTAGAAGATGTACAACGGTGTACTGACCTCCTCCGTGATACAATCGCCGTCCGGGCTCAACTCCATCGCCCCCGGTACGATCATCATGATCGTACCGAGCGAACACAGGATCCACGACAAACTGATCGAGTATCGTGCCGTCTTGTCGGCGTCGATCGATCCGTAGTGTAATGGCCATTTGAAGAAAATCAACTTGTCCAAATTCAATAGGGTCAACGAAATTCCCGACGCCGAATAGCCCAACCAATAAATCATGTCCCGCACGCGGCATATCCAATCGGGCAAGGATAAAATATTGGCGCTGGTCAAAACATCCAAGATGAATTCGACGGGTTGCGCGAAACAGCAAAGTAGTAAATCGGCCACGGCCATACTACACACGAACGAATGCGTTAGATCGCCCGTGTGTTCGCGCAATTTGCGACTGAATCGTATGATCGAAATGTTCAATACGGCGCCGAGACAACTGAGAATAGTCAGCAATAAATTGGAGACGTAACGAAATTCCAATTGTCCCGGTATCGTATAATCTCGTTCGGTGGAATTTATCACGTCCGACGAGAATAAAGAGGAATTATTGTCGAACGTCCAATTGGCGTGGGCCATCGTACAATTCGGTAATAGATCGCACATAATTGCCGATGAAGCGTAAGCTCGGATGGTTGTTGTGACTGGAAGAAAAAAAAAATAGATAAACTCAGTTAATTGTGACTAACGGATAAAAAACAGAGAGAAACAGGAAGTTAGAAAGGTGGTTCAAGATGTCTCGTAGATTCTTGGCATTTAAAAAAAGAACGCGGGTGGCTTGAAACGAGCCTGGAGTGAGCTAAGTAAGTGACCCAGGGTGGTAGGAAAGGAAAAAATGACGATAAGTTAGGCCTATGGCAAAGAAGCGCGGTTTCTGGAGCTCACAAATATGCGCGAGTTCAGTAGCTATGCAATGACCTATGGCTCGAATCGCAATTCGCAATAGTTATTGTATAAACACAAAAAGTAGACAGGAGATGAAAAATTGGACGGTGGAGCTGAGCGACGCTTTGAGCACACGTGAGCTGCTGTTGATGCTTAGGCAAGTCTAGGTAGTCCAGGTATGGCGGCAAATTCAAAAGTTTCAAAAAGGAAACAGGCTGTCATGCTGATAGAGTGTCATGTGGCAAGAAGTTGTGATCCGTTTTGGATTTGCGAACTCAGCATGATGTGGACCGAAAGCATAAGAGGATCTTACTGTTATAGAGGAGACGTTTTCTGCAATGAGGGGGTTCGCAAAATGCGCAAGTATGGCGACATAAGCATCATGTATACTCTATACTCCTGTATACTCCGATATTTCAGTACCGAAGTCGGTAAAATAAAGTTACCGTTATCGAAAAGATAGCGATGTAACTTGATTTTGCCCATTCGGTATCGAAATACCGGCGGAGTATACTGTACATGAGGCTTACATCATGATACTGGGTGGTTCGTGATGGGTTATGGACTTATTGTTAGCATTGCTGTATGGTTACATCCCGCTGTGAGTACACTGCTGCAGAAAACTGGAGGTCTCCTAGTGGTAACTAGCTGAAGATTCCCACTGATTTGTTCTGGACTTGGCTTCCCCTCTTTTACTTGTGTTGCACTCGCAGTTTAAAATTGAGTAGAATGGATTCACACACACAGTTTAACACTACTATCAATGGGTGACAGTTTGCAGGTCGAAAAAGGAAGTAACTTATATCAGGGTTGAAACTTGAAAGCATGTAACACAGCAGATTGACATCAAGAGTTAGTCGAATACACAGGATATGAAAAATATCCTCTTCTCAATCTTCATGTCAATCTTCTGTACTAATGCGTTCAAATTACAACTGACTATAATCCCTGGCAAGAATTCATGTCTTTCAAAAGTACGTATAGACTAGACCCGACCTTGAAACCAAACTCAACATAAACTTCAAGGCCACCAGACCCTTCCTTTTCCCCTTTTTCCCTACCTACCTCCAGGGCTCCCCAAAATGACAAATGCCCACTTGCTTCTCGACTCTCACTCTTTTAAACATACCTGTTAAACTATACAATAAAACTTTACGACAAGGAAAACAATGAGCACGAAAATGACAATCACTTTCCGCTAAAGTGCACTTAACCCGGGAGTGGAGCCCCTCTTGACTACACAATTACATCTGTAAGAGACCGCGGCCTTTCGATAATCGTCAAACTATTTCGGAACTCTTTCAAGCGATGGAAAATGACTAATAGCTTTACTTTCGCTCGGCAGTTTTCCGAGATGAAGGAAAACGAAGATATAAAATCGTTTTATCATTCTCGAAAACATTAGCGAAATTTCAAAAAGGGCGCGCCTCCGAAGAAAAATGGGATGCCACTAGGAAAATATTTTCAAAGACCCTGTCCATCCCCAGTATATACGTGCCAAAACTTTGAAAATGAAATCAGGAGAAAAAAATACGATAAAGTAAAAACACTTTACCAAAAGCCTAAGAAAAACAGCGCTCTCTCGAATTGTGCGAAATAACTCTTATTCACGCGTCTAGAGTGAATTATTTTTCACGAACTTCGAATGAGAAGCGACCGATCCATTCACCAAAATTGAGATTTAGCAAACACTCGAAAATTTTTGAGAAGCGGAAAGACTACTCGCCCTCGTGTGGAGGAGACCCAATGAAAATCCTTGCGGTGCACCCCCCGCTTGGACGTCTTGAGTGAAAGTTCGTTCGAAAGAAAAATGTGAGGATAAAAAGTATTTGAAAAAGAAAAGCGCTTAGAAGTTTTAATGACATCGTTAAAGTGGAAATGTGATGGCGTTTGGTTTTGGTTTGGAGACTCCCGGAGGCCCATCGGGTCGTCGAGGATGGGGGTCCACCACACACATACAGATGGAGGAAAGACCAACACACCAGCAGAAGGGTGTACCTAATATAAATAAAGAAGAAGGACGGGGGAGACACTAACGGAAGGTGCATGCAAGATGAGATTCGATCACACACACCACGTGATTGAGCAATTAAAAAAGGCGTCCGAAAAGAATTTCTAATGCGATAAGAGAATAGAGAGAGAAAGAGGATGAAATTCGAGACTCCACAAAGCTAGCGGAATGCTAAAGCAGACTTCTCGAGTTTCCTCATCATTTCAGGAAGCTGAATTATTTAAAGAGGAAAGGATCATGTTTTTTTGGGTTCAAATTGAGATCATTCAGGGATCAAGGTCGATGAAAGGATTTTAATTTTGAATAGAAACGACGATGGAGAGGAAACGAGGTGAAAGACAGGAATGGATTCGGGGCATAAAGGAAATCGGGGGCTGCTGAGGGGGAGACTGACAATTGTGAGCTTGATTTTAGGAAATAGTAATGCAATGATGCTTTGCACAAGTCAAAACATCGGAGAAATGGACGCTCGCTCGCAGGAGCCATGGCTCGCAGCATGGCTCTACTCAATTTAATGGCTGGGGAACTCGAATTTTTCACATGGCGGTAGGTTGTTACCGACTTGCGTGCTGTATGAATAACCCCTCGTTTGACGAATAATTGAAATTTTTAA
>JAQGCW010000329.1:0-12713 GCA_034700065.1 Mesodorylaimus bastiani | reverse complement strand
TGTTGAAAGAGTACTTCTTCGATCGGCATCCCGATGTGTTTGCTCAAATTTTGAATTACTATCGAACGGGTGAGTGATTGCAGCAATTTTGATGAGGAGATGTTGGTCCCATTCGGAAAGTCTGCTGGCTTTTAATTATTTGAGAGGAATAGGGTAACCTGTGTTTCAAAAGTGCAGTGAATTAGTCATCTGTCTTAGCTACAGTAAGAAATGCACCTAGACTCTTCAAGAAAGAAGCTTCTAGAAGCTACTTTACTCATTAGTGCACTGAAGCATTCGATATTGAAATTTCCCTGAAGTTTTCTCACGAACGGACGCTAACAATGTCAGCAACGTACTGTACATGTTTGCTCAAGCAGACGGTTAAGTAAATTTAAATATATTGAGATTGTCATGGGGGAAGTTCAAGATAAGGACTTAGGAGGACGTTCAGTCGGGATAGAGGCCGGAAATACATTGCTCTGACTAAAGGTGATCACAAGTTAGTGTACACTTTTGATCAAAGTTCGAAGCATACAGGAAATATAATCTGATGCACAAAGCAGTGTGTTCTTGACTGCAAAGGTTCGTTTTCTTCATGACTACGCATGACCCATACCTCGTACAAAAGGGCTCCATCATCGAAGCTGCATCATTCAAAACGTCAAACCCGAAATTGCGAAAGACAGGAAACTACCTCTAACAGTAGCTTGAACCTTGCAACCTGTAACCTGTAGGAGGTCGTTTTTGTACTAACTTCCCTGACACAAAGGAAGCTTCCGTTAGACGAAGCCTACCTGCGGTCTCCAACTTTACGTGACCTGCGTCAAGTTATCTCTAGTCGTTAGGAGCCTATTTTGATTCGTTATGAGCTTAGAAAATTTCCGACAAGACATAAAACAACCTTCGACATCCTATCTACATGAATCATTAGGTGATTAGAGAGAACAGAGGTACTGTATGTAAACTGTGAACACAGTAAGAAAATAGATCAAACGAAGCAAATGAGTGCAAGGCCGCCAAATGAATGTCCATTTTTCTTTGGGTTCCTCCATAGGTCAGGAGCTTCCAGTGTCAGCTTAGAGTAACCTGCGTCTAGGGCCAAATCTTGCCAATCTTGCCAATGAGAGACCCTATCTTGCCAGCCATTTATGTGTGCACCGAATTTTCACGGGTTTGAAAAGTCGGCGTACTTACGTTAAACATAGGCGAGGTAAGGGTCCTCTCGGATGCTTTAAAATCTGACTCTCGGATGCTTTAAAATCTGGTTGTTTAAACCTCAGACCTGCGATTAGACCTGACGCCAAGGTCTCCAGACATTAAACAATGTTCTCCAAAGTCCAAAGACTCCAGATACCAAACCGTACTCAAAAATCATTCAAATCAATGTTGCGTCTTCCAATACTTGTTGTAAAAGTAACTTTTTGCCCAAAACCCTGACCTCCTTTACTTTCTTATTTTCAGGTAAACTTCACTACCCAACGAACGTTTGCGGTCCTCTGTTCGAGGAAGAGCTCGAATTCTGGGGTTTAGATTCGAATCAAGTCGAACCATGTTGTTGGTAAGTATTTTCTTTCATTTTTCGACAGATGTGAAATTTTTACTAATGCTGAATCTTTTTCAGGATGACTTATACGCAACATCGGTAAGTCGCATGTTTTTCGAACACATCCGAGAAGCCTGGACACATGCATGCTTATGTCTACAATGGAAACCACATTCTGGCTACCTCTACCGCAAAAACACCACATCGATAAACAGTCCAGGATATGGATATCTCCGTGTGAATATGGTAGCTGTGACAAACACGGGACCAACTTCCTCTCCACTCCGCACCTAACCTTTTCTCGATGACCCAGCCAGCCACCGGGGAATGAGCACGGGAGCATATAAAAGCTCGAATTTACTGAGGTCACGAGGGATCAGGAATGTTGTTATATCATGTAAATTAGTCATGAGACACGAGCCTCCGTACCTTTCGGTTGCTAGGGAGTGGTACTACGCGTGGACTGCTCATTGGGGAGCTAATATTCTAACATCATTGTGAGGACGAGAACCGGATGAATCTTTTTGATAAGGATAAGCTCACCGGTGCTGTTAGACTAATGAATTTTCGAGAACGAACCTGAACGAATCTTTGATTAGGAGAAATTCGAAAGGAAAAAACCCGAGCGGGGATAAAGATACCTGAAGGGACGGAGCAAGGATTCTGTGCGAGGGAGAGAAGATGCCAGTTTATAAAACAAGAAGCACCACAGGGGGAGATGTCCAGAGGGAGTAAGGAGGATTGGAAAGTGCAAAGGGTTACGGTATGTGATAATAAGATTTCCACACAAGAAGAATGGAGAAGAAGCCAAGTATGATCTAGTAGGGAATAATATTTGCACTCGCCAGGGGCATTCGGGTGCATCCCGATTTCGGTACAAAAATGTCCAAGATGATTTTAGCATACAGTATGCCCATTGAAATCGGACTCATTCGTTGATCATGATCGCAAATGGATCTTCTAAAGCTCATTTCAAAGTCCAAAGTCAAAAAAGCCTCTCCATAGTGCAGATGAAAATCACCTTGTCTACGTTTCAGAAACACTCAAGAAGTGCTGGCGGTGATCGAGCAATTGGATAATCGTAATTTAACCGAAGAAGAACTGGCGGTAAAATTCGGTTGGGAAGACGATTTCATTGCGGGCAATTTGACGAGTTGGCAACGACTGAAGCCGAAAATTTGGTGCCTATTCGACCAACCGTGGTCGTCGCCCGCGGCTAGAGTAAGTGCTTTTTACCTTTCAGTTTGGCGGGAATTTTGAACTTGTAGAGCGCATACAGTAAACCAAGCACGAAAATGTTCCGCAGGTGCACATTAGTTGACCTGTATTCTGTGATGACGCAGGTTGAGACAGAAAATTAGGGTTATGGCTACATAAGGTCCTTCATTGTCGTAACCCAGGGCGTCTTCAGTTGCTTCCAGTCCGGTACATAGCTGAGGCCCAGGAGCCCTTCCTTACGATAAGATCGGTACACTTGATCTTCATCTTTTATTAACGCCGAAGTTTCTATAGACCCATATGAATTGAAAAGTCTCGAGGAACTTGTATCAGTATTATCGAATAGGCTTTAGGCTTTAGGCTTTAAGCAGAATAGAATAACCTTTACATAACATAGGAAGTGTAATGTAGAATGAGTTGCGAATCGGGTGATGCCCTTTTGCACCAATGTAGAGGGCTCAGAGATAAGCATTTTCCCCCAAAGTTTCATGAAGTTTACCCACTCGTGTATACAATAAATACGCAAATAACAGCCTGGGGAAATTATTTCAATCTAGGCCTGGAAGGGGAACTAATCGATGGGAGAACTATTAGAAGGGGACTATTAGATGGATGTCCCAATGACAAGGAAGCAAGAGAGATTTTGGCGTAATATTTGACGGTCATAGATGTCCAAATCAGCAATTAATGATCGGTGGGAGCACGATTCTTTTATCTTTGACAGTTCCTATCCTCAACGCATATGGGTTACACATCTGGCCCCCTTGTAGGGGAAACAATTCGAGAGGGAAACTAAATTATTACTTTCGGCAAATGGCTGCGTTCAATAGTTTAGCAAGATACTAGAACATGTATGCATTCGCAGAGATTTTCGAACAAAGCGCGAGGAATGGTCGACGAGTTTTGTAAAATGCAGAGTGAGCAATTTTTAACAAATCAAAATAGGGTACAGTTGTGCTCATTATATTTTACTTCTGATTACCTGGCCACTAATCTTAGTTCGAAACCGTTTCGCAAACGCTGCTTTTAATTTACCCGCGTTTCGGTTGAAAATCGCAGAATCTGTCTGCACGCACATATATATGAAATATATATATATATATATATATATATATATATATATATATATAATTTGCACTAGCCGGGGGCATTCGGGTGCACATTACCCATACTTTCTGGCAGTTTTTTTACTGGACGGACGATATTTCATGAAATTTTGGGAGGTAGGGTAGTTTATCCTTACATTATAGCCGAGGCACATTGAGAATTTCAGATTGTCGCTAGACTACAAGATTCTGCGGCAAACGAAAAATGTGGCTTTCCTGTAGGGACTTATGTACTCTACATAAAAATAAGATGATATTGCAATGCTGAGTACGTTGAGTTCCAATTTTAAAAATCTCCCTCTCTGGAATGCGTCAATAATCAAAAAACTCATCAGAAAATGAATCTATCAGGGGTAGTGAAGGTACCAAAGTGAAACAGCGGTTGGGCGGTTTCCGTTTCTGCTCCAACCGCCGTAAAGGTAACAGACGCTGTCATTTTGGTACCATTATGATCCCGTCATGGTAGATCCCAGGTCTGGTTTCGCACTGGACCGGTGGTATGTTATGATTCACCTAGAATGAGCCAATGCAAATACATCTGTGATTGATATGCCGACACTCTTGATCCTATTGATTTTACCATTATTGTCCTACTTTGTACCGATCATAAAATCGTATCACCCCACTTGCAGGCGATCTCTTCAGTGGCTGTGATATTCATTTGCCTATCGACCTTGGTATTTTGCCTCAAAACCGAAGGTACTTTCAATATCCCGCACATCGTTCTGATCGGCGACGACCTGATGAACAATTCGTACGAGCAATTGGTCGAGTACAACACGTACAACAACTACACGTTGCCCGGTCATACGCACATGCATCGGCGGCCGGTCGGCGTCGATAAGCAGAATCAGGAGAGTCAATCGTATTTGACCTATATCGATTTGGTGTTCAACATTTGGTTCGCCTTCGAGATTATGGCTCGTTTCTCGGTGGCACCGCGTCGCGTCACGTTCATGAAACAGCCGTTGAATATCATCGACTTCAGTGCCACACTTTGGTTCTACGTTGAGTTCGCTTGTCAAATTTGGTGGCCCAGATCGGCCGGCTATGACGCCATACAATTCGTCGGCATCGTTCGTATCCTACGTTTGTTCCGTTTGGCCAAACATTCGAGCGGATTGAAGATTCTCATGTTGACGTTCAAGGCGAGCGCGCACGAATTGATTCTACTGGTGTTCGTCGTCGGTTTGGCGATCGTGCTATTCGGAGCTTTGGTCTATTACGCCGAACGTATATCGCCGTCGAGTATCAACGATTTCGATAGTATTCCCCACGGATTATGGTGGGCTATCGTCACCATGTGTACGATCGGGTATGGAGATATGGTGAGTCGGAATTGATATAGGCCTGTCGAAAAGATATAGGCCTGTGGTATTGTTTAATGTCAGCGTGCATTCATGATCTTTTATCAAGTCATGACACAAACCCATGATTCCTTTGCAGGTGCCTCGTACAATGCCCGGCATGATCGTCGGTTGCATGTGCGCGTTGACTGGTGTATTGACGGTAAGTTTCAAACTTTTACTCTTCCTCAGTATATATTGACAAGCTTTGACAATTTTCTCCAATTAATTTCAGTTGGCCTTGCCCATGCCCGTTATTGTGAGCAATTTCGAAATGTTCTACAGTCACGCCCAAGCTCGCGATAAACTGCCAAAGAAACGGCGTGTCGTGTTACCACCGGAACAAACGAAGATGATGGTCAAACCGCATAAGGCGAATAAGCTCGGAATGCCGCACGATGGTTGAGTGCCAGCAATGGAAGTCTATTGGTTATTTTTTGCGCATTGCACATTACTGGCGCTGGTTCTCGCTGTATCTTCTTTGCCACCGGCCAGCAGACAAAAGTACCTACTTACGAAACAAAGTAATATCATTGAAGTAAAGGGTGCGCGGTAGGCAATTTCTCCAACGCTAGAATCACATATGGGGTCATTTGTCTCGTTCGAGGTGTAATCATAGATAAATGACCCCATGTGTGTTTCAAACGCGGGAGCAATTGTCTGATGTGCACATTTTCACTGGTGGCATCGATTTCGTAAGGCACTCTTGTCTGCTGGTCGGTGGCAAAAGAAGGGTTGAGACCAAGCCATGGCTCCGCTGTGCATATAACCTGCAAAGTGTGCAAGTTATATGCACAGTGGAGCCGGACCAAGGCCCCCTTTGGAGAGATGTAGACGCTTTTCGAACAGACTGTAGCTTTATTTTAACAACGAATTTTGAATACATTGAGGTTGTGAATTAACACGTTTTATTGCACAGATTCTCACGTGTGACGCACTTTTACTTTTTGTAATTCAGCTGTTTGATTTCGAAGATAATAATTTAGCACAGGGCGAATCTTTGGACCGAAAACTGGTATCACTTATTGCTGGTAGGAATGTTAGGGCGAATGCTTGGTGGCAGATGATTAACGGAATGCTTGGAAATGAAAGACTTTTATCCTATATTTCTTACAGTTTGTAATTTTATAAATCTTAAAAGCTTGGATAGGCGTGCTAGATTTGGTCTGTAACATCGGCTAGTCGGATTGATGTACTCTTGCGCGAAGATTTTTGGTTAGCCGTGAGGCGGATAATGTGGTCATTATCCCTCGATCTTTCAACTGTTGAGGAACGCTGAGAAAACCGAGGTGGTATCCGTTCCACATTCGTTTCCAACCGTTCACACATTGTGGGCGTTCTCTAAGTTAACACGAGAACAATATAAAGCAACCGACAGAACACTGTATACGAAAATATTGTAGGATAGTGCTCATTACACGACTGGGGTATATCTGCTATCGGCGAGGCCGCATTTGGAAGCTATCCTGGGTGAGCCGAAAGGTTGCCAAGATACGCGACACAATCGACGAGGAAACACTTAATGATCCTCGAGTAGACTCCGTTGTAGACCCTTCAGGTTCCAGCTGCAATATCGTGTCAGATCGTAATATCGACCCTTTTGAAAATGTATACTCAAGCCTGCCGCGAATGGAAAGATGGATCGAGGAGACCAAGTGCCTCAACGAAACAAAGAGACCTCGTTTCTACGATAAATCAAAGTAGCGAAGCTCCACCATCTGCCTCTGGATATCTGGATCGAATCACCATCGCTGGTCTTCATAATTACCTGTACTCCACTGAAAGGTATGAAAAGATCACCTGGAACATCGGTTTCCTCCTCGCCATCATCGGCACCATGTTCTACTTGGTGCTCGCCATACAACGATATCTCCAATACAATATCGTCCTGGATATCCAATACCGTACGACGCCGAATTTGCGCTTGCCAAATCCGTGGATATGTCGATGGGCAGTCAATTTATCCTACGCACGAGAACAATTCGGCGAAGAAGTACGATCGAAACTGGAGCAAGATAAGCGAGTGCAATTGATCGCCGACAGACACACGCGATGGGAACGTCAAAAGTCAACCGCGGAATCATCAAACAACTCGGCAGATAATGTAACTGTACACGACCTCCTGGAGTACGCAATCGACTTCGGCGCCATGACGCCGAATTCGGACGATTTCGATAATGCGAAAAGCTCTCTGTATCAACCACAATACATCGTCGAAGTCTTGGCAAAAGCTCTCGATGCGATGGGTTCCAAATTTAGCGGTATCAAAACGTTCTACGAGGAAGGTACGTTCGATTGCAAGTCGATCGTGAGAAATTGCTCGTTGAATGGGATTACATTCGATTGCTGTCGAGACAGTCCGCGTGGTTACAATCAAATAAATCACAAATTCTTCAAATTGGACGTAAGTACATACTTCATTATGTCTGCTTGTGCACATCGAAAGGGGTAAAACAACTTTGCCCGCGAAGCAGGCGCTTGCAGCAGACATTCTAAAGGACCAACAGAGAAACAACAACTCAAGATTTCACGAAGGTCTGTCCACCCAGTCAAAATGAGCAGCGTTTTTCAAATTATCTATGGGATGAATGTTCAGGTTTGCCTGTTCCTGGAATTTTTTAACTCTACCGTTTTTGTCTGGGTGGACAAAATTTGTGAAATTTTGCGGGATTGTTTCTCTATTGGTCCTGTTTCTTTTCACTCAATCTCAGCGCGAAATTTGAAAGTCGATCGTATAGTGCAGTTTCTCTTTCATGGGCAGCTTCGCCATATGTAATTTTCACTTATTTTTTGGTGATCATATATTGAGGTTTATCTGATGGGGCGGGCTAGCAAAGTTAGTTCCCTATCATTAAATCAAATCTGCTTTCAGATCCGTCAAGAACTTATGGAACGGACCTCTTCTAAGCTGCAGAAGGTCAATGCTGCTGCGGACGTACATGTGCTATCGTTCGAAACGATACTGGACTCATCGTTCGCCAAAGACGGCGTGGATGCGCATCCTCTCGACCTATCCTTCGACAATCGCATGTACGCACTGTTCGACGACTGGAAACTGCTGACTGCCAGCTCAGTGTCAACTATCACCATCAAAACGACGCATAAACGAAAGCTAACGAACTGTATCGATAGATTCCGAGCTCAACCGCGATCGAGTACCCACACATTAATCAACGAGTATTTCGCCAACTTGACGGATCCCGACGTCTATAGCGTTACAGCGTGCGGAATGGGGAAACTATACGAAGCCATTTACGTATTGTGCAATTGCGTTCCTTATATTGATCTCATGCGGCCGCAGAACGATTCCGTGATTTGTACACCGGAACATTTGTACGCGTGCGTTTACAGAGCGTTTCAAAATGCAGCACCGAGCGATGGTGTGAATACAGAGAACAACGCGAATGCAGAGGACGATACAAAACGAGATATAGTAAGCTGTTTGGTCCCCAATGTATCCGTGCAAGCGGTTCAGCTACTTCTTCGCTCTCTTTTCAGTTTCAAAATATCAAAGAATCGATGACTTCGGAATGTCTACCATTGTGCGAATCGTGGACATACGAAAGTGCAGTCTCAACAATGATCCCAAGCGGAGAAGCTGGAAATGTATCTCGATTCTGGCGCAATAAGGTAACGATCGAGTTCGATTCGGAGTATCGTGTCGAGACGGAAGTGCGGAAGATGGACGGACACACACTCGTATTTGCGATTGGCTACAGCTTGGGATTAATTCTGGGCATGTCGGCCATCACACTCGTGTAGGTCCCGGTTTGGGGTGTGGCCGCGATTGTGTTCAAGACGAGGGCGAAACGGGTCGCGCCATTAAGTGATACAGTGCTTCATTAGTTAATTTTCAAGGGAGAATCACGCTGGAGTTTTTAAATTTTTGACAAAGATTGTGAAGTAAGCGTTCATCTGAGTGAAAAGTCAGTAGTGTCAATCGAAAGAGCGCATCTGAGAGGACAGATATCTCAGATTACGATATTTTCAATAGCTAGTACAAGCCCGATTTTATTGTTCTTCGAAGTTTGAATTATACGGGCCGTGTAATTGACGCCACCTGGCGGATGAAATTTTCTTTGTCTGATATAATTCGATCCAGAAGAGATACATCGATGGTTCCGCTTCAGATTGCATCTTTATGTCTTAGAATCGGTTGGCATAGCCTTTCGACCATTTCGCCAGCTAGCATTAGGAGAATAGAAAAATCTGTTTCGCGCCAAAAAAGATTTAGTTTCCACAGCGGGAATGCAGTGTGTCGTGGCAATCAAGAATGGGAGATCCTGTCGAGGTGCGATTAATATCTTACTATGGATGAAGAGTAACTGTGCTGATCGACCAGAGCCACAAAACATTTTGAGCACTACTATTTGTTGAATGGACACAATAAATCGGGTTATCAAAGTTGCGAAAGCTATCAAAACGCGTCCAAAGCGATATTTTCTGCTGTTTTTTTTGTGAAGGATTTGCGAAGCAATCGCATATCCTACAACTCTGGTCTGCGTTTTTTCTGCCAAGATTTCTGACCAAAATCCTACTTTCGGACTGGATGGGGATGAAGTTTCATTTTAAATGTTATGAAATGATTTTTCTGCTTGACCTCCATATTTGTGCAGTGTATGATGATGGTCAGGAAAGTTTCATGCTGAATGTCCACCTGTCGACAACAAAGCGCACGAAAATTCGAAGCATAGCTCATTATCCCTACAACAGACACAAATAAAAATCAGCGCATCTGTGCACGAAATCATACATTCACTAATAAAGCAAAAAGACATAAAAACATAAAAACACTACAAAAACGCAATAAAGTAACTCGCAATATCCAAAGCAAATCAATTTAAAACAGCAAATATTGTTGATACCAAACACTTCTGATGAAACCTACTTCGAAAAAACACAGCGAACACATCAAACAAAAATGTCTGAAATCCAACAAACAGAGGTGGAATCATGCGCTCTTTTTCTTAATCGAACGAATGATTATGAATAATGTGCATTAAAAAATGCATGGGTCGAAACATCATTACAACTAGCTCATTTATCAATAGTCGCCAATTCTTATTCCACCCCAGGCCACGAATCTGATCCTACGATACCTGGGCACTTTCAACTCCTTCGGGTACCACGTCGCTTTGTGATGAAAGAATTTGACGGCCTTCAAATGAGTGCATTCATCCAAAACGGCTTGCATTGTAGATTTCTTCATCGAACCGCAGTCGAGGATGCTGAGCTCGGATATCAACGGACACATCGCTGGTAATTGTCGCAGAAATTTGTCCTTAATCGACACTTCTTTCAACATGAGCACGCGCAAACCCGACGCCTTGGATAATAATTTCAGTAGCCCCTTGTCGATGTCGTCCAAATCGCCGGAATATAATTTGAAGGATTTCAAATTGCGTCCGAATCCGTCCGCCCACAATGACAATACTTCGTTATCGATCCGATCGTTCATTGACCAAACATACGGATGCATCGATTGTTCGGACCGAAATTGGCGATGTTCATTCAAATTGATATGAAGCTTTTCCAATCGATGAAAATTAGCCAAAAGCTTGAAATCGCCCATAAGGACCCCGGCGAAACTGAACTGCACGCTAAGGTTTTCCAGCGTCGAAGCGTTGGGTAAAATATCCTCGATCCATACTCGTCGATCGATCTCCTCGTCCTCGTCGATCGGATCGCCGTCGTTGTCCTCATTCCCTTTGTCGTGAGTCAAACGCAAACATTTCAATTTCGTTTGCGATCTCAAAACGCGTTGCAACGTTGCGGCTTTGAGATAATGGACGACCAATGTTAGCGACTCCAAATTTCCAAGATGCTTGGCGATTGGATCGACGAGACTCGGAACTGATGCTTCGCCGAGAAACTGGAGCTCCTTGAATATTTGCCGCCCATCCTCGTGATGACGCGCGCCGAGCGTCCGAAATAAAGACGACATGGCCTGCGGTATATCTCGACACTGGCACGTTTTATGCGCTCGTGCGGCGTCGATCGTCAACGATTCGAGTCGTTCCAACTTTTCGATCGATTTCAATAACGTTGCGTTCTCGTCGCGAATCGTTCGAACTTGTTCCTGAGCTTCCGCAGGAATGCTTCCGTACGCATTTACCTTGTGTAAGGTAAAGGAACCCGATCCTTCGTAAATGCACGTAAAACTGAAGCTCAGTCGCTCGAGATTCGTCGCACGATCGATGAATCCAATCAATTTTCGTCGAGGTACCAACGTTCCCGAGGTTAGAAACGTGGTCAATCGTGACACGTCGATCGATCGTAAGAAATCGAACGAACGCGATATGTTCGCGCAACATATCAAACGATTGTGATTATTTTCCATATTGAGCGACTCCAATCGTAACGGTTTTCGATCGGCGATATTCTCGAATCCATCCGCCAATCGATCTTGATCATTTTCCGAATGTTCGTTATTCGTCGAACATACCAAAGTCAAATCCGCCAAACAATCACGAGCCAATGTATCCACGAGGAATGTCGCTATATCGCCCATATCCAAACGAAGTCCACCGCCAAGTTCCAATCGACGCAAATTTTTCACTGCGGCCAAATTTCCGCCAAGGCAACTGAAGTCCTTACGACCGTTCCAGGCGATTTTGGGAAGGTCGGTGATATCGGTCAAATGAACAGCACGATTTCGTAATTTTTCCAAAACCAATTTCGGCACCTCCGGGCTCATGAACGAATCGCTGCCGTAATATTTCGTCGTCGCCAGTAGATCGTCGAAAACTCGAATTTTCTCGACGGTTTTCCACGCTTTGAAAACGGACTCTCGAATTCTATGACTGACGCGTTCCATCGAACATAATTGAGCCAGCGGAAGGTATTGAATAATTTTAACGAGAATGTTCATCGGTAATAATTCCAATTTCGAAGTTGGAGCCGAGCTGCGCAGAAATCGCCGGCGTTTCGAGGATTCGACCGAATCCGAATTGTCGACATCAAATTTCCGTTTGGTAGCGCGAGGCATTTTTGAAAGAGAGGCGATGAGATTGAGGTCTAAAAGGAGATATCTTTAGTAGATGACTTTGAAAGTTATGGGATCAAATATTACACTTACTCATTCGTTACTTCACTTTATGAAGAGATAATTTGCAGCCGAACAAAAATATTAATTGTAGGAACGCAGATGAAAACAAACTCCGATCCACAAATTCTGGCGCAGATTAGGAAAAGGAAGTAGAATTAATTCGAGAAAGAGAAGAGCGCGTCTTTTTCTTCCTTTTCCCCAATTGCAACAATTTTGATCACGTGGTAGTGCTGCTTATGACAAAACGAAATTATTATGTGTACCTGCAGATCAGCGAGTTTCGGATTGGCGCGTATTTTCAAAAACCTCTTTCTTTACCTCGTGTGCTCTCAAGAGAATTACAGTACAATCCATGATACATTTTATATGAATGTTGAATGCCTGGCAAGAGCATAAAATGTCGTTTGTCAAATGTCAAATGTCAAATGTCACGCCATTTTTTAAACGGCGTCTGACAACAGAGTTGGACT
>JAQGCW010000328.1:0-12715 GCA_034700065.1 Mesodorylaimus bastiani | reverse complement strand
GTTGCCTAAATCTAGCAATCTGATCAGATAGGATCAGCACTTTTAAAAGTGACCTTGTGACTTGCCATTTCAGAAGATCCCACAAATTGCTTCAGGCGATTCGGAAATTGCGATATCATCTATTCACCGCCGTACAACAAAATCTGGCGTGTGGACACCACGCAGTGTTTGCAACAATGCGCGCAGGATCAGGTATGCATGTCTCCAATATATATAATTGTGTCGCAATTTGAATTTCCCGCGCGCGGGAAATTTAAATTGCGCCAAAATTTAAATACAAATTGCGTGTGAATTCAAATGAAAGTTTAAATGAAGATACGCCCGGGATTTTGTTTTAGCCCAAATGCAAAGCCGTGGTTTATGACACTACGTTCTCCATTTGTAATTTATATCCATTTACGGGAAATTCCGGTCCTGGATTCTTGATTCCGGCGTTCATGAAAGTGTACTATCAAGTCAATGACGCTAGTTGCTTAAGTAAGTGTGCCCTTTTTGTTAAGCACTGATTAAGACACTTAGGTGAGTGAACATTCTGTTTGCAGATAGCGCGGGTGGTGTTGGCCCAATTGTGGCAACCCAGGGCCCCGTGATCATCCCCGGTGCTCCGATCCCGGGCCAACAAGCCGGTGTATTTCCCGACACAGCTCAGTCAACGTCGGTTGTCACTGTGGCGACTCCTCCAGCTGGTGTTTCAGGTGAGTACACACTGGTCACTTCAGTGAGTGTCAGACTCCAGATGAAGCATGTTTTAGCCCGCGCGAAATTCAATCTGGCCAGCAACGCCTCAATCACGTGCGCCAATGGCAAGGAGCCGGTCTATTTGGGCCTGATGGAGACCAACGTGGTCACTCCGGCCGAAGAAGCCGAAAGTACGACAGTGTCGAATATCGGTGATCCATCAACGTGCATTAGAGCGTGTTCGTTGAATCAGGTAAAAATTTGAATTTCCCGCCAGTCGCTCATCAGATTGAGATACGTTTGAAATCTGTAGGCGCCCAATGGCAAATCGATCGATTGCGAGAGTTTCACTTATAACTCGGTGAATCAGAAATGCACATTCCATTCGTTCGTGCCTCGACCGGATGGAAAAGCGGAGACGAAAAATATCGTCGGAATGAACACTTTCGTCAAGGCTTGCGTTTCAGGTAAATAGACAGCATTGTCTGCTAGGGCCGCGTATTCATGGCACCTACCATACACAGGGGTAGGATGAGCTTTACCTGATCTCAACCTGCCGGAACATTTCAGTGGTACCAGGAAACACCAAGTGCAAAAACGCCATGTTGGTCACCGTCCCACACGTCGAGCTGGTTGGCCACGTAAGGAAATCGTTGGGTAACATCAAATCGATGACGGCCTGCCTCGAGCGGTGTTTGATCGATGATACGTGCAAGGTAAGCCATGTAACTGACCTGATGAAGACTGATGACTCTGATGACTGATAATCTGAACTGATGACTCTGACTGAAGCGTAAAGTGCAAATTAGCGCAAGGCGGCACCACTTTACACTACGGTCTTTTTTGAGCCAAACTTCAAAAACTTTGCAGTCCTTCAATTACTACCACACGACGAAGAAATGTCTGCTACACGACACAGACTCCCTCGCGTCGCCTGATGCGATCCATGCAGCCGAATCGGCCGCGGCCATTTACGTCGAGAATAGCTGCGGTGGTTCCAGCAGTCGCAGGCAGCTGGCTCATGTTGGTAAGCACTCGCCAAATTTGAATTTCGCGCCAATGACCCCAATGTGCCCAAGAACCTCAGAATCGAACTTTCCAGACGCATCTGCCGTGAATCGCTTCGACAAAGAAGTCCCACCCATCAAACCGAAGGAAGTCAAGCTTCTTTCCTCGTCGAAACAATCGAACAAATCCAAACCGAAGAAGGATCGAATCAATAAGATTCTCTCCAATGGCACGAGTGGCGGAGGGAGCAAATCGAAATCGCGAGAAGACGAGGCGAGATACACGCCATGGGGACAATGGACCGGATGCTTGCAAAGGGCGCATGGTCAGAATGTGCGCCTACGTCTCAGGGAGTGCAAGGAAGCCAGTTTGGGCGAGTGCAAAGGGAAGAAGGCCGAATATAAGAAATGTTAGTAAACTGTGCTGCTGCTCAAGTGATTCCTTGGGTAATAGTGATAATTTTATAATGCCGCTTTTATTGTGCTTAAAGACGAAGTGCGATGCAGATCGACTTCCGAATTTCGCGACAAGATTTGGTGTAAATGTAGAAAATCAATAAGACAAGCTAGTGGTAAAAATTTCGTGAAATTTCGTCTATCCAGTCAAAGACGGCAGCCTCCGAAAAGTTCCATGGTGGTAGCCCTCAGGTTTGTGTCGTCCTGTTGCAAAACGGCGGGAATTCCATTTAGCCAGATCGATATATACTCCTGAAGATTACTGAATTGTCTGCTGATATTTGCCTTTTTCGGTTCGGTTCCCACCGCTTTTCGAGTTGATAAACTCAGGAAAATTTAAAATTCCCGCCTTTTTGCAATAGGAACATCCTAACCTTTGTGCTATCATCATGCAAACTATCGAAGGCTGCCGTTTTTGACTGGGTGGACAGAATTTCGTATGATGGGCCTGTTCCTTTGCACTGAAGCAAAGCTGTCTGATTCATGGAGAGATTTGGTGTTGGACATCAAAAGCAAGAACTAATAATCAAAGTCAATGCCAAACTCACTCAGAATCGCTGCCAGTGGGGTGATCATGATCGTCCAATCACACTGCAAACGCAATTGGCACTTACTTCTCAACGTAGGATCTCACTGTTCATACAATGACTACATCAAAATTTGAATTTCGCGCGAAAGCCTGTACCTGCGCGAAATTTGTTATAGGCCGTAAACTTACGTGCGGCGGTGGCGAGAAAATCAATCAAAATCAAAATCCAGAATCGAAGAAGTTTTCGTTTTCGATCGTAGAAATTTCAAGAACTTTTGCAAAAAAAAATCATCTGATTTCTTCGATCGAAAACCTTTGAATTAGATTCATATTATAATGTTTCTCCATTCCTTTTCCGTTTTTTAAATCGATTTCGTCTGTTTCGCCGAATTTTTTGAGTCTTTGAAAACCGATAAATTTTCTTTGAATTCTGGGCAGGCACCAAACTTTTTGTACATTTGCTAATTTTGTCGGGTTGTTTTTGAGTCTAGTTAGCTGAAACACCGAATGACAAGACATCTAGCTATTATTTATCGACATTGCAAAAATGATTTCGACAAAAATCGCGACGGAAATCGAAAAATCGGCCAGTGGACCATTCCAAATGACAAAATTTTCTTTGTGCGATGAAATATTATTTCTGGACGACTTGAGACGATTTCGACTACGAAAATGGATGGATGACGATGCAAGGTAAGCGATGTTTGATTTTTGTTTGTTGTTTTTTTATGGATGAAATTCGAAATGTCAAGTTTTGTAATTTTGAGATTTTTTGGTAGGAAGTATGGGGATTTTTCAATTTCTTCTTTTCTTGCTCTTTCATTTACCTGTTTTTTTTCATTTGGTTTGTTTTAATAAGGGCCTTGACATGTTTTTTGATCGATTGAATTGGTTTCTGACAGTAATTTTCGATTTTTTAGCCGCCGGCTGCCAAGATGTGCCGAAACATCGCGGACGACGATCGATGCTGACGGCCTTTATCGATCGGGATGGCTGTATGTTCTGATTTGCCGTCTTCCTCCATCAAATTATTGTCTCCAGGAACTCTAATCATCAAATACCGCGATTGATCCTGGCGCGAATTTAAAATTTTCCGCTCGCGCCTCTCCTGTGCCGTTCCCAACGTTAAAATTAATTAATCAATTCTTTCTTCTCCTTTCAGACCTCTACAAATTGGCAAGCCGAAACGACCGTCGAAAGGGCCTCGTATAAAATTCTCGATCGATCGAAATTTATTATTCAGCAAATCCCAACTATCATCTGCCGATATCGAATTGCGATGGGAAAGAAAAAGGGTCGTCGTTTGGTGAAAACGATTGCCTCCATATTGTCGGGCAACAAGAAGAAATCGTCGGCCGCCGTGGCTAAACGCACGTCGAACGGATCGAAGAAGCCGATCGATGCTACGGAGACCGCCGTGGCCATAATCGACGTCGAAAAATGCGAGCAAATTATTGTGACGCCGCCGCCGATCGCCGAACGTGGCCGTACGTCGACGCGTCGTAAGAATGTTCTCCGTTGCTCGCAATGTTCGTTCAAGTGTTTCACATCGTCAGCACTCAACGATCATTCGAATTCGCACACGGGCACGCGTCCGTACGAGTGTCGAAGTTGCGAGAAAACGTTCGCTCACCGTTCGGCCTTGTGGAATCATCGACGTCTGCACGTCGACGAACGTCCGTTCCAATGTCAATATTGTACGGCCAGTTTCAAGTGGAAGAATAGTCTCGAAGCGCATTTGGTCGTTCACATTCGCGGTGAACAAGAATTCGACGGCGCCGATCGTCATTATCGTCGTCGGCTATTGAGTACGAAGGAAATTAAAGAGCGCGTGAAATCGTTCACGTACGCCGGCACTCTACGCGACGCCAAGAAATATCCCGTGGTATTCTCGTTCGACGATCGCGCTGTTCGCAAATTGAGCGACATCGAGGCCATCGAGAAAGCAAACGAATCGCGCGTCGTCAATAAAAAGGATTCGTCGAGCGGCAACGGCGACAAGAAATCGAAAAGTAAAAAGAAGAAGAAATCGTCGTCGATGAAGGCGGAGCAGCCAAACGGGCCGTCTTTGGACGTCCAAGTCGACGAGGAAACTTCGTCGTCGTTGCCTCAAGTTCAACAACAACAAAAGGAAATCGATCCAGCCAGATTGAAAATGGACGAAGAATTTATGCGCGCCTTGGATGAAATGCTCGATTCGATGATGCCCGAACCGGAACAAGACCAACCGAAACCGGTCGGTCACGATCAGCAAGAAGAATTATTCTGGGTTCTCAATCAACATCAACGTCAATTCGATAATGTCCAATCGGCCGATCAATATATTACGGTGGATACGGGCGGCAATGGCGTTGATATGGCGTCGTCCGATTTGGGAATCTTGGAACGAGCACTGTTCGAGCCCGGAATCAACGACGAAAACATCATCGGAGGCGAGAAAAAAGGCGATGAATCGCAATCGCCCGTGTTATTGATCGATTCGGATGATATTCCGATCGGAGGCGACGAGATGGTGATCGAATTCGAGGACGAGCAATCGTTGGCCACCGAATTGATCGTGCAACCACAACAATATCATCGTCCGCAAGAAGACGATGAAAACGAGGGGAATCTCGCCGCCATGATGATCGAGGAGCAAATTCGTGATGAATCGTCGTCGATGGATCAATCGATTGTCGATGTGGCCGCTGCTCAAATCGAATCTCGCGAAATGCCAATGATTTTATGGTAAGTGAGGGGCCAAATTTTGTTATTTAAAGGATGATATTTTAAAAGTTCAGGCATGTTCCAATGGTCCAATACGAATTCTAAAGTTTCTGTTTATAAGTTCTTCGATGATTTTTCTTTTTTTTGTTCGAAAGATTTTTTAAAATTCTTCGCCAAGTTTCATTCGGTTTTATATTCATGAGATTTCTGATTTTTCGGAGATTTTTTTTGCTTTCGTTCTATAGTTCTTTTCTTTTTGTTTAGATTATAGTTCGGCTAACATTTTGAAAGTGCATACATTTTTTGAATGTACTGTTTTGAGAAAAGTAACTTATCGATTTTAAATTATTTGCCTTGAAATATTTATTTAATTTACCTGACTCGAAAAACTCAAAGCGTAATACAGGAATAGGAGAAAAAAATCATAGGAAAAGAGAGCAATTTAGAATACTGAATTTTTTTTAACTTGAAGAAAAAGAAAAAGCAAAAAAAAATAAAATAAAAACCAAAGAACACACTTCACTTTTGTATTCACTTTGCTTTTTTTTCTTTAGAAGAAAAAGCAAAAAAAAAACAAAAAATCTGAGAAACTTTCAACAGGAAAAAGCAAATACCGAAATTGAGAATAATTCGAAATCACAACGTTCTTCACAGGTAAAACAGAAAAACGAAAAAATGACGTCGCAGACGCAAAGAAACGCAGAATAATACAGAAGAGAACAACAAAAAGATTTCCTTCAACTTACGCTTCTTCCTCCAATCAAAAACTTGATTTCTCTCTTGAGCTTTACACGTTCGCTTTCGGTTTCAGCCAAAATCCTCGAACCAATAATTTGTACGAGGTTTTGACACATTCTCGATGGCAATGAATCTCCAACTCGTTCATTCCACGAACGATCGGCCACGACGAGTACAAGAATGTCGACAAGGAACGTTCGGTGTAAGGCTTCTGCGTCACTCCGTTCACCCACACCTCGCGTACGGCCGATTTGCCCCAGAATTGTACTTGCACCTGTTTCTCCTTGCCACCACCGCATCGAGCCATACCGATCGCAATCAACGGAGCGAACCGGCCGCCGGCGATCATCTCCATCGGTTCGTCCATGACGTTGAATCTGACGATGAATCCGTCGCTCTCTCGTAATGGGAAACAATGCAATTGGAATATCGGACGCGATGCCTTGTCGAATCGCGTATGATCGATCACTTTCAACAAGGCGTCGACGTACGCATCGTCGACCGCGCGCATCCGTTGCTCGACCATCTTCGCAATCGGCATACAACCGCGCGGTATCGCGTGGGCGGGAATTTGCTGGGCGATCTCCAACGCGTTCATGCCTTGGGCGTTGACGGCGCCGAAATTAGCGCCGTAATCCAATAGGCAATTGACGGCATGCGGACGAACGTGGCGACAGGCCAACATGAGCGGCGTATCGCCCGCGTGATTGGGCGTATCGACGGCGGCGCCCAACGATAATAATTTGGCCATACGACACGGTAGATCCAACACGATTGCCATCGTCAACGGACTATCGCCGAGCGTATTCGTCAAATTCGGACTCGACTCGCCGTACTTGATCAATAATTCCACGATATCGTCGACCGAGTGATCGCTGTCGCATCCGAACGAACATACGTGCATTAATAACGTATTTTCGTAACAATCGGCGTAACGATGCGTTTTCAAGAAACGAAAATGCTCCTCGTTTTGCGGCGTCTTGTTTCGTCGCCAATCGAATAAGGTTTGACGAACGACATCGGCGTCGCCTCGAAGACAAGCCGCCTCGAATTCGCGCATATTTGGAGCGATCAAATGTGGCGTCGGTTGATTGGACGATCGCTTTTCTTGTTTGAAAAACGTCTCCAACGATAAATCTTCGTCGATAGCCATCGGTAATTCGTTCATGGGAAATTCCTCGTGATCTTTTTTGTTATATTCAGCCATTCCGATTGGTAGTGATTGGTTTCTGAAAAAAAGAGAAAAATGTATGTGATACTAGGCGGATCACTTTTTGAAACATTGCGATATCGAGGATTTATATGTGTGGTGTTAATTTATGTTACATTTCAGATACAAAAGGAAAGATAATAAAGCTATACGCTACTGAGAATTCTGTCGATTTCTTCGAGGGTTCGAGGGAAACCGCATAAAATGTATTTTTGAACAATTATGGTCTGAAACATTCGGTTTAGATAATTCAATGTTAAAATAATGTACCATACCTCCCCTGGCCCATCCACTTCGAAAAATGATGACCCTGGAGATACATCGGAAGCACCCAGGATACCCAGACTGCGACTGTCCACAGCAGGTCTAACTTGATGACTTGATCTCCTACCATGCCCTATTGTTTGTTTCTCATAAATTATATATATTTTTGATGAATCTCAGAAAACACGACGTCTACAATGTACTAGAGGTGATTACTAAATAATTTAATTATTAAAATAACAACAAATACAAAAATATCCCTTACCTGTTGATTGATGATTTACGAAACGTTTCTTTGAATGCGAATAATCGGATCCAAATCGAGACAATAACGCGATCGAATGGAAATCTTGAAAATTTCGGGAGAGCGTAACCTGAAAACAGAAAAGAACAAAATTAAACATAAGACATTTTGAAAAACAACTTCGCAACTTTCAAAGATATTCAGAACGATTTTTAACGTTCTCATCAAAGCAAAACATGCAAAAAGGATCAGAAAATTTTACTTCATAACTGGCTACGTTCATAAAAAGTACCGGTATAACCAATAACAATTAAAAAACACATCACAAATGTTTTTTTTATCCCAAGGCCAGGCTGGAACAATTTGCGTTTCTCTTGCTGAATAAGAAGCGCACGAAAAACTTATTCGTGGCAGAATGTCGTTTGTTTGATGCTGAAAAGAAAATATAGCTTTAGTCTGCATGATCTCCTGATCAAAGAAACTGACAACAAGGACTGTTTAGCATTGCAACCAAAGAAAGCTCAAACGCAGATTGTAAATAGAAGATGCCAGAAACATGTACTAACTGAACACTCGGTGCGCAAATCTACAGTACCTAGTTTAAAGTTAGTGAAGAAGCAGTTTGTTCGACACTTGAGGGACACCAAAGCCAAGCAGCGGCATTGTCAGTGAGCAAAATCATTTCAAATGCTTCTGAAACTTCATCTAGCAGCAACACAGTAAAGCACATGTTGTCAACGGTAACGTTTCAGAAGGATTATAAGCGTTTCTGTACATGTGTAAGCAAAAACGTAGACTGTACGGATCTAAGCGTACTTACATTTTTATACGAGGTGCGCTGTAGGATTAATTTTTGAATTTCGCGCTAATAATTGGAGCAAAGGAAGAAAACCGATAGAGAAACAATCGCTCAAAATTTCACGAAATTCTATGCACCCAAAACGGCAGCGTTTCAAAGTTTCTAACGGGAGTATTCTCAGGTTTGATTGTTCCTAGCTGAAATTCAAAAATTAACTTTGCATTATCGATTCAAAACCGATGTCAGATTCAAGATGACACTTCGGACCGTTTCGTTGTCAGTTGTTTCAATCAATGCCAAAATGGCGGGAACTCAAAGTATTTGAAAACACGGCAGTTGCCATCATCAAGTTTCCCGAAGAATAATTGATGTGAACATTTGCAAATTCCCTTTCCACCACTTTTCAAACCGTTAACGTAAGGTTCATTTTGAATTCCCGCCATTTTGGCATATAGATACAATCAAACCTGCACATTCCCCCAATAGAAATGATCAAACGCTGCCGTTCATGACTCGGTGGACAGACAGAATTTTGTGAAATTTTGAGGGATTGTTTCTCTGTTGATCGTTAACATTCACAACAAATTTCATCGCGAAATTCGAAAGTCGACCCTGCAGCGCACTTTGTCTCGGTGTTTCTATTTGGACATGTGCAATGTCCAGGCTACTGTATAAACTGTTGTAACTTTTCTTTTACAAATGACAGTGTGTAATGTATTAATTTTAGAGAAAAAAATAAGAAAAATTTGCACAGCACTTACCAAAATCCACGCGTAATGGGTCCAGGATTGCGATAAAAATCGAGATCCAGGATTGCCAATAATTGCGTAATAAATGCTGCTCAAAAGTTCCATGACGAGAGGCGAGACGAGACATTCAACACTGCAGTGTCCGAAATAGTTATCGTCGTATATCGGCGCAAACTTGACTCTCGATGTTTGAAAATCGGAAATCGCCGGTGAATTTGATCTTGGAAATCATCGGTGCCGATTTTGAACGAAGCGACGTTAGAGAGCGACGATAAAGATTCATTTCAATCGATTCTAAAAAATGAGAACCAAGTTAAAATAGTAATTCAAAAACGGAGATTCTTGCACTGTTGGACAGTGTCATATTCAAAGAGCACGGTAAAAAAATACAACACAGTACAAAAGTGGGAATCAAAGAATACGTATTCAGCAAACATCAGTCGCAAAAAACAAAATCAGAAAATTCTCAACGAAATAGAAAAAATTCAACGCTTACCTGCTCCAAAGCCGAATGAATCCAATTTGCAACTGCATGTCCGATCAGTCGAGACGGCGACGGTAAAATGTGATCAATAAATAACGCCAGGCGACATCGTCGACGGAGAATTTATCGCATAAATAATGAAAATCGTAGAATCGCCGAAACCGTTTAAAGATGCTAGAAATTTCATCGTGATCATTCGCGTTTTTTGTTCCTTTCGAAGTATCGAAAATTCAAGTACGATGCAGGAAAAAACCTACTGTATCAATTTTGAAAGGAAGAAGAATTTGAAAATTTTCAAGAGGCGATTGCAAAAAAAAAACATATTGCGCCGAGACGAAGATTAAATCGACGAATTAATTTTGATGATGAGATAAAAAGCTAATTTGCAACACCTAATTGATGAGTTATCAATAAAATGTACGTTTTATTGAACGTAAAAAAGGAAGAAGGTACTGAAGAAGGAAGAGAGAAAGAAAAGCGCCAAAACTGGAAGAAAAGCGAAAGCGCACATTGAAGGCAGGCATAAGAACTTCCTATCGCATATCAGAACTGCACGGCTAACAGAATAAGTGCAACCCGCGTGCGATATGGATGCAGATCATGCATGAAACAGGAGTGGAGGTCTTGCAAGTTACCATTTGACAATTCCGAAGTTTAAATAATGCTGTTTACAACATATCCGTTTCAGTAAAAATTCAACAAGAAATGATGTAGATCTCAAAGAAAGCTCCAGAGTGAAACCTATAAGATGTCCACCAGTGCACCTTGGTTTTTGTGGTTCGTGTGAGTGCAGGGCATCAAAATTTCATGCTTAGTTTCATGTTAGTATAACTTTACACTGCCTGAGCTACAGCGAGAAACATTCACAACTTCGATTCGAAACTGACGTCATGAGTCACTAATACCTGAGCATTTTCATCATGGCTTCTGTCAAGCACATGACAATCCTGAATCCCCACCTCAATTTTCCTCCCTCTTCTGCTGTCTCACCCTCTGCCTTGACTCATCCAATGATCCCACCAAAACATATACCTACGTACCTAGCCTTGTTCTATACCCTGCGTATGGTCCGATATTTTGCGAACATACATAACCCTTCTGATATCGAAGTTTACCTTTCCAGTCCTCCTAGCCTACTCTAACATTCACCCCTCCAGTCCTAGCCGCTTCATGTAGCACCAGTCTTCGTCGCAAGACGACTTGACTCTGCTTGAAGGAAAGTAATAGCTTTAGCATCTATGCGGCTTGGAAGAGAGGGCAACAATTGATAACAAGCCGGTTTGTATTGTGCTTGTGGTGGGCGTATTTGGAAGTCAGTTTAGTCTGTGCCGACGTGTCTCGAAGGAAAGAGGCGAAAGGAAGGTGACTGCTCGAAGGAAGAGAGGACGGAAAGTTCTTTTAGCTGACGGTGAGACAGAAAGAGAGAGACCAGTGTTGTTTGGAGTTGAATTGGTAATTGTTTTGGAGTTTCTACACGAAGTCGGCGAAAATGGATTTGAATATTGGCTATTTTTTCACCTTACATGGATTGCTATTTATTGCTCAATTCGTAAGTGGTTTTTGACACTATTTTGCTTTTTCTAACGTGCTCAACATGGACTCCGTTTTCTTTGCTGCCAATCTTGCTATGAAACATCGGGGATACGATATACAGTGAATGAAACATAAAAGTACTGATCACGAGCCAGGTTTATTTTTACATGGTAGCTTTCGAAACCTTTTCGATGAAGCCAAATGTAACTTTCGTTTGGCCGTTATGCCACTCTCATGTACTGGTCTGGGTCCCATGGTTTGGGTCATGTGATTCCTGGGTTGTGTTCTGTCTGTAGCTCGCAATCAGTCCAGTGACTAGTGCACATTATGCTTTTTTAAAATCTGTGACTCTGGAATACAGGCTGATTCAAAATGGACGCCCGATATTCAGCGATCGATATCTCATGAACCATAGTTAAGAGATGTCGATGTGAAACTTGGTGCGTAAAGTCAGAGATAATAGGGGAAAATCAGCGTGAAATTCAAAATTCAAATTTACCGCACCATGTTTTCAAGTTTCGTGCGAAAATTTGTATTTCGCGTTTCACAAAAGACAATGAGTGATTTGTGTAGTGCTTGCGCTGAAAACTTAAAAAGGCCTTAATTTTCGCGCGATATTTCAAGTTTGGCGCGATAAATTCGAGATTTAAATTCTGCGCTTATTTTTCTCTGTTATCTCGAGACTATACTGTACACATCGTTTCTCTCTTGGTTCATGAGATATCGATCGCTGAACATCGGGCGTCCTTCTTGAATCACTCTGTATTTAAGATTAAGGTGTCTGATTGCGGTTGGTACGATTGAACTCATGAGCTGACTGGATCGAGACTCTATTGCGAGTAGCTTGAACTAATTGTAAGATGCTAAAATTGTTAATGTGAAACACGAAAACTAAGGCACTTCAGCTACGCGAACTAGTTGGTACTGTAAAATGCGGCGTATGTCATGTTTCAATCGACAATTAAAACAATGCTACGTAATGGTTCAATATTTTGTCGTAGGATATCACATGTAAGAATTATATCACACTGAACTTCTTTTTCAAAGGGTACTTTTACAAGAACCTTCTGACAATTTTGCCTGTCTGCAACCAGTTAGGGCCGTCACATTTTCTAAGTGTCGACATATATGAACTGCCGACCAACCGGGCGCACTGCCACCTGATTGATATCTGCATCACAACGGAGATGCAGATGCCGGATGGATGCACATTCGTTTCTTCTGCCTGAACTGATTTAACTGCTTTCATTACAACTAATGTTCGTTCTACAGCACTGTTCTTTTTCCAGATCATATCCATGATCGTCGTGATCTGCGT
>JAQGCW010000327.1:0-12720 GCA_034700065.1 Mesodorylaimus bastiani | reverse complement strand
GGTGCCTCTTCCGCGAAATTCCAGTTTAGGAAATTAGCACAATGCAATTTCCGGAGAAGACCATTCCCGAAGGAGTGCCGCCAAATTTGGTGGTCCTCTTCGCGTCCTTGTACGCCCTGCACCTCGCTGCGATGATTGGCCATTGCAATTGGAAAGTGGGCAAAATCGTTGGCCATTGTTTTCTTCCCTCTTCTATTTTATGATTGAACCAAACTCGTGGCGAACTGTTTTCGTTTTCATTTTCTAGTCCAACCTCACCTATTATTCGTCTCTATTTCCCCCTCTCCCCCTAGTTTCTCCTTGACTTCGAGGGAACCTCTTGTGTGCTGGACGGGCAGAAATCGTTGGGCGATGTCGTTTTGGTCAGGAACTGGTTGGTCCAGATCCAAAATGGTTGATGACGACTGGTCTCCGTCCGTTCGTAAGGTTGAGGCACTCTTCTAAATAGTTGGGTAAAGGACGTGTTCGGTCTTTCTGCCCCGGCTCACGTCCAAATACGGTCGACACCCGAATACGACTTTGCTTATTTATTTCGTTCAAGGCCGAACACTCGGAGACCAGTTGGACGGACGGACGGGCCACGTTTTCGAGGAGACACCGTCCCACGTCCGTGGAAGGTCGTCGAAAAGGAGAAGAGTCTCCTCCTCCTCTCGAAATCGAACTTTTGTCGCCGTTTTAGCCGGGCTACTGGCTTCTGCTGGTTTTGGGGCGGCGAGAAGAAGTTGTCATCTCAAAAAAGTTTTCTCAGCAGCTCCATTTTCGAGTATCCGAGCATGGGCGAATGCAAAATTTTTGACAATACGTATCCCAACGAGTCCGGTTTTCGGTATTCCAATTTTGCTCTATCTAACCGAGTGATTTTTTAAAATAGAAATCATTCTCTCTCCGTAGACATTTTGCTGGACTCGATTTCGCTCACTTGCTAGCTCGCTTTAGATGACGAAGACTGTTTGCTTAGCTCATTTTATGTTTGCATTCGAGACATTCGGATTCTCTCACTCTCACTCGGGGGGTTCGAAAACTGTACTCTTTTCTCCTCCACCTTCTCATATAACTATATCGAGAGAGAAAAAAAGAAGTCGACTGGAGCTCATCATTTTGGTCGTCGATCGGTCTGGAAGGAATCGAACAGTGGTGATTCATCGGTCCCCAGTCCTGTCCCTCCTACTTTTTTTATGAAGGAGGCCATTCGGGAGAACTCTGACGTCCGACCGGAGACCCGTCGGAACCGTTTCCTAATTTGGACGCGCGGCCTTTTTTTTTCTCTCGATGGTTCGAAAATGTCATCGCCGTTGGGTTTTTAAAACTTTTGCGACCGAAGACGACCCGTGTCGCGTTGTTGTTCGTCTCTTGGTCGTCGTTTTGGCAATGATGATGACTGTATATGGAAAGTATGCGACATCCGGACTAGCTCGGTTCGACTTGGTTTAATTGAAGAATTTCGTCTCTCGCGGCTCGTTCTCTGCGACGAATGACGACGTCCATGTGTGTTCGTCGTTTTTGCATCGTTGAAGGATGATTTTACTCGAAAAATATCCCAACCTTTTATAAATCTATTTGCTCGATGACTTTGTTGTGTGTGTCCTTCCCGCGAGTCATTCCTCGAAGGCCGAAGACACATCTTATCGATGATGGCGATCGACCTTGGCTCTCCGCAGTGTGACGGCCATTCGGGGGAACTCGAGGAAGTGCCTGAACCATCTCCACGATCGAAGTTCGCGGAAGCCTACCTTCCGTACTTACGGCAGAGAGGGACACTGTAAAGTGACTGACTCATATTCGCCAGTCGGGATTGATCGAGAGAGTGTATCGGGATGAGAAATGTCTCACTCCAGTCCGAATATGGTAGCCGCACGGTTGGGTTGTGGTTCTGCACTCTCGCTCGCTCGCAGACCAGTTTAGCAAATAAGAAGAAGAGATCTCTTCCACTTTTTGATTAGTCGAATATTTGACCTAGCAGCCTATTTTTCTTTCACTTCTTCAAATATCTCTCAAACGTGCGCGGGCGTGTTTTAACGTAGTATTAGATCTGTTTAGGAAGGAGTTTTCGGACGGACGCCACCAGCCCGGTTTCCCGTCCGTCCGTACCATAGTTGGATTGGCCGCCGTCATTCCCGCCGCTCGCCCGCCGCCCCAGGTTCGCATTCCAATACCAGTAGCCCGCCAGCCGCACCTTTCCAAAACTTCGTCTACTACTCGCCTTGACGAGTCGAACTTTCTCTCGCCTCCCGTTTCAGTCTCTTATAGTCTGTTTTCAAAAAGAGACAAAATCTCTTAGCCCCACTTGGGTGAGAGACCGAAAGCCGCCGCCCGCTCGCTCGCTCTCAACAAGGCGGTTGGTTTTTCAATCTCCAAATTGTCGAAACTCCTTGCAGAAACCGGTGAGCGAACGGAGAGCGAGCGGTGGATTTTTGAGTGAAATGAACGGCTAAATTCGCCTCTCCATTCCAACGTGATTGCTCTATTTGGTAAAAGGAATCGTACAGTACCGTACTGTACTGGACGTTCTTCGGGAGGGAAGCTCTTTCTTTCTTTTCTTCTTTCCTCCCGGAACCAACCGAGCGATTTAATTCGATATACGCATGTTTGTGATTATTATTTTTGTTCGAACGGGACGACGGATCAACCAGCCAGGACACTTTTCTATCCTCTTTGATCCGCACAAAAGAGTCCCCGCCACTTTTCACTTTTCCCTACCGCTAGGAGGAAATTTCGAGTTTTGCGGCTACTCGAGTCGATCGGGCGTGACAAAAGGAAAGAATTTCTAGATAGACAGTACCAGAATCCTTTGGGGGACTGTGTCGGGATTGGCGCGATTGAACCGTGTGATACACCTCGTCTCGAACACGCTGATCCGATCTGGCCCAGTTCATTTCAGGTATTATCGCGATTAGTTGGTTCCGGTCATAATTCGGGGTCGGTCATCGAGGAAAGCCCAGGCGACGACGAGAATCGAACGAGTTGGAATAAACGACGACCGACGGACGGCGGTGAATCGGAAGGAGTCGAGAAGGATTTTATCTCGAAGAACGGTCGCAGTGATCATCATCATCGAACGGTCGAGGAGGCTTTCGAAGAAGAAACCAGTAGCCATCATCAACAAGAAGAAAAATTACCTTCGCCGGTGGCCGATTATATTCGAGCTTCTTTTTTGGCCGATATTCAAGAAACGTCGAGAGCATTTACGAAAGAGGAGGATTTTTTACTCATCAATCTCGAACCGTCGTCGACAATGCAAGCGAGTTCGTTGATCAAAACTTGGAGCACGCCCGAGAAGACCGTGGTCTCAGGACATCCGCCGGGACCCGTAAGTACTGTATTTCGAGAATGCCTTTCCCAGTCATATGTCGTCTTCCCAAGCTCCCGGGATCCTCCCTGTTTGGTCTGCATGTTTAAATCCTGGCTTTTTGAAATTACCCATACGACATTGTTTGGCCAAATCCGTGTTTTCAAAAGTTGTGTTCTTTTCAAAAACGATCCGCCTCTCCTCTCATTCATTCTTCGCCGAACTACCGTTCAAGGACGCGTGGCCAAAGTGTTGGGGAGGGAAAGACGATCTCCTCCACCTTCTCCTCCCAATCACTGGAGCGATTATATCGGCCGGCGGCTAGAACCCGATCTGGCTAATCAATCACAACGACGAATGTTTTCCATCCGCCCAAAACCAACTATTCTCTTTGTTTTTCAGGATGTCATCTCGGCAGAAACAGCGCGTGCACAAGTGCTACGTCAAGACGTGCGAGTCGTGACGCCAATGTACAAGACCGAATCCAGTATGGTCACGGTACGTATTGTGTGTGTCTGTCGTTGTCCAGACCCAAAAATCCTTTGCCAAAACTTTTTAAAACTCGCGGAGATAAATCGACGAAAGAGAAAAAAAGAAGTAGTTTTCTTTCGGTTGTTCCAATAAATCTCTAAAGGCACGGGGGACGGGGACTGGTTTCGGTTCAAGGCGGAGATGACACGATGTTGTTTGCTTTTTTTTAAGAACGGCGGCGATCTACGACCGGGATTGAGTATTCATCGCGAGGCCAAGATGGAAAGTCGCCACTTGATACCCGATCCGGATTATAAGGTACGAGATGATGGCCACTGGGATCCGAATGTTGATCGGAGTCGATTCTGGTCTGTTATAATCCCAGTGTCGTCATGATGGCACTAAAGTCTCGAGGAATCCCGAGCACCAGCGTTGTAAATTTTTCGAGAGCACACAGGCTTACACTTCATAATTGAACCAGTGAACTAAATCGGAACATGCGACTAGTTTCGTGGTGCCCATGTGATTACAATGATGACAGAAACCGGACACGAATAACATCGAGCGGGTGGGAACTCTACCAAATTCCAGTCCATAGAACTCGCTCATCAATCGTGTAGTCTCATTTCGCCCGAGAGCACTTTTTTTCACTAACCTCTGATCAATCGTACGAGATGACCAGTTCAATGCAGGTATCCACTCGTCGAGGGTCACGATCACACCCTGATCTTGATCCTGAGTCCAAGTCTCTGATCACTTTCCAGATCCAACGCGAACAAGAACATTATCGATTACAAATCATCGATCCGAAAGTGGAATCGCACGCGCACGTGCCGGCTCACAGCCACACGTTGCCATCGTTCGTGCGGAAGCGCAACAAGACGCCCGATTTCCCGTCGGCTCATAGCAAGCGATCATTCACGAAATTGGATCCGTTGGAGCAACGTCGCACCAGAGTCAAGGTAACCTTACCTCCGTCCGTCCGTGTGTTTGATCAGTTGACTTTGCCCGGGTGGCTCGAAGAAATCGATCAGCTCACTTTGAACGGGAGTAGCGCGGGTGGCGGGAAGAAGTTACACTGGGGGACTGGCTCTGTGAACAATACCCTGTACGATGGGCGGACGGACGGGCGATGAATGTATATTTTGAAAAGAGACTGGTTCTATTTCGTAGCTGGTGGTGTGGGAACTCTTGACACAGGGGGGGAGTTGGAGAGAGAGCAGAGCAGAGTGTTGGAGGATGGTTTTTATTGATACGTTCCCCCGGATTGACAGCATTGTGTTGAGTTGGTGACGGAGCGAGAGGCTTGGTTCAGTATACTCTGCGATGGACGCGGGAAAACGGCTGGCTTGTTCGTCCTCCTCCTCCTACTCTCATCGGACAATAATCAATTCGACACGTGATCATTGTTCGGACCAGTGAATTCGGCAACATAGAGCAACTGTTTTCTTCCGCAATGGAATACGAACGGCGGAGATATTCGTTCGACCCGCAGTATGGTCGATCGCCATCGTCGTCGGCCTATTCTCACGTGACTGGCGTCGATAATCGATTGGTTCGATTGGGCAGCCGATCGTGGATATTCTACTTGCCACCGAGGGTTCATTTGATTGGCTTCTTGTACTCCCGGGGTCCCTTTCCGGCTTCTCGGGGTCCAAATGGTATCACCCACCGGGCGGGCGGCTACCCAAATTTGGCAACAGGAACTGGCGGACGGGTGGGCAATTTCGAGCCCAAATTGGCCCTTTGCATTTTTCCCCCGAGTCACACACAATGGAAGCAGTCTTGTCTCACCGTTGACTATACGCTTGTTTTCTTCCTTTGCAGAGCGTCGAAGTCAAACAAATCACACCGCACGATTACTTATCGGAAAGCTTGGAACGTCACCGAGCCATGTCCATGTCGCCGTTGCAAGATAAGTTGCGCGTGAACGAACGCGACGTGAATCAACCGTGGGACAAACCGGCGCATCCAGGACCGAGGGTAAGTAGAAGTGGCCGGTCTTCTTCTTCGGTTTTCGCTCTCTTCTTCTCCTCACTGAGCATGCTCTCGTCATCGTCCCGTCGTCGTGCTCCTCCTCCTCCGATCCGAGTCCGATTTTGTATCTTTTTGCATCTTATTCCTTTTCTCCTATGAGCTAAAAAGATGAGAGCTAGAGTTTGTGATCTTTATAAATTAGTTTTTAAAGTCCAGTTGACACATGAGACTGTCGGGGTGCTGGCAGGCAGGCAGGCAGGCGGGCGGCGGCGGCGGTGGCGTGGAGCGTGACCTCGGGGGGAAGAAGGTGGTGCACTGTACTCGGTCGGTCGGTCACTGACACGCTTCTCCCTCCCCCATATAAGGTCTTCTCGGAGACGCACGAGATCAACGAGACCACATCCACATCGTTCGTACGTCGGAATGAGGATTTCAATCGAAATTATCAACCGTTGTCACTGCCGCCGCCCCAACCGCGCTATTTGGAGGATCGATTCCAATCGTTGGGCATCATCGAGAATACGAGCGAGGAGGACGAACGTCATTATCGTCGCATCCGTTTCGGCGGCGGAGGTGGCAGCCACAATGCCAACGTCGGCGGCACTTACGGATCGGTCGGATCGATGGGACGGACGCAGTACCATACGTCGGGCATGGTCAACTCCGGATCGGCCGCCATGATCAACGGAGGCGGCGGGACGATTCGAAGCGGAACTGGCGCGCCGAGTTTCTACACTTCGTATAGCCCATCGAACGCTCCTCGTGGTCGATATCAGCGAGGATACGATTTTGATTAGGACGAAATGGAGGAGGACCGCACGCCGACCCAACACGCCCGCCCGCCGCTAAGCTCTGCCAGACCCCCGGTTTCATTAGCTCTACATATCTATCTATCTAGGTTTATATTCACACGCCTTACAAGGTCATAGGAGGGTGGATTTTGTGTTAGTCCTAGCTTAGGTTTTCTCATTTTGGTGTATCGATATTGATTGATCAAGGGGGAGGCAGATGATTATTGATCTTTTTATCAGAGACCTTCAGGCCCGCCCAGTGAAATTTGAGAGAGAGAGAGTGATTCCTAATCTTACGATAGAGACCCGTATGTCCGCTTTCCATAACCGGTTTCCCGTATGCCATACCTTATGCTATATGTCTTAATTAGATGCTAATTAGGTCGCTAATTTTGAGACTAGGTCATATATTCTTATACAAGCCATATATCTCGTTGCCTCTTCTTTTTTCTTCGAAAGTATTAGAATGAAGTTTTCTTCTTGTGTTTGCTTGAGTTTTGCAACTTTCGGATCTTCGGAGGAGAAAGGAGGACGACGACCGATGAACCCACGTTTTGTTTTTAAAAGTGTTTGTTTTCCCTCACCGAAGGACCCAAATTTCGTGTGGTCTCCCAATGTCACGCCGCTTGTGCTGGCCAGCTCGAAAATTCCTTCGTCGTTTTCTTTGGGACTCGCGGCGGCTTCTCGCCCTTGTGCAATCGAGGAGGGTGACTGACCGATCCACGGTCGCTAAAGGTTGGGTGTCCCGCTGTGGAGCCTTCGCGAAACCGAGTAGCCTCGACGACACTAAGCAGCTTTCGCGAGGATTGATGATTGAAAAATAGACGAAAAGCCGATTGGTGCGAGCAGAACAATCACGAACCGTCCCACCACGATTGATCGAGTTGGGGAGAGCCGAGGCGGGGGAGAGTGGGAGCGCGGGGGAGACTGTTGGCGATTGTGTACGGTCACTGGGGAGAGCGGGTAGATGCGTGTTGATGTTCGTTCTCGATTGTCCATCGCCCGATTCGGGTCTACGAGGGATCTTAAGAAATCCGGGTGATCGCTTCGGGGTCTATTGGATGGGGCTCTGCGGTTACTTTCTGCGATGCATGCTCCCCTCGATTGACCTCTCCTTTTATTGCATGTACTTACTAATGTCTTCGGATCATACGAAATGGATCTCTTGGCCGCGATTTCGGACGTCCCCGAGGGCCATTTCCAGTTGTCGGGTCTAATCAAATTGGGTGGGTCAACGACGGAGATTGCAAAAGCCACGAACGGTCGGTCGGTCGATCCGATTCGTGGGGTACAGAAGCGTGGGAGAGCGTACCAGACTCGCTCGCGTGCCCCATTCCGGTTTCCCTACGATTGATTCCTCCTCTTGTGTTCGGAGAAGAATTGCTCGTTTTATCCTCGTGGAATAGATGAATTTTTTGGTGGCAACGTTATTCCCAAAAATCGTATCATTCCCGATTCTAGTAGTTGGCACACACATTTTGTTGTGTTGTTGACCAGTCGGATAAGCGATGGAGATGGCGACGATATGGTGGTGGACTGGAGGACTCCGAGGACCACCCTCGCTTCACCTCGTTTTGGGTTATGAAAACCATTTTGACAGTAATCGTTTCGCGGAATGATGGAGCGAGGATTTTCGAATATAGAGATGAGTTGTCGGGGAGGAGGAAAAGGCCAGAACACTCTCGGTCGGCCGGATGAATGGCTCGTTTCGCGTTCGTCTCTTTTCATCCTCGATTCATCCTCGGCATTCGCTTTTGATACTTCGACGACCGTCCGCCCATCGCCGAGAGAGAGGCCGATGGCACAAGCCGAGGCCATTCCATCCCTCGTTGACCTCCTCCTCATTCGCCGATCACTGGTCTCATAAGAAGAAGAAGGAGACGACCGAACGAACAAAACTTGGTTACTCGTTCAAAAAGTCCATGTTCGTCGGCCGTATCCCCACGGTTCACTTCGTCGGTTGCCTTTTCCTCGTTTGGAACACGGCGGTCGATGTGTCTCTACCCGAAATGGCCACCGACAGCATCAACGACGGTTCGACGTTTGAATAAGTTCGTGAGCGAGTGGGAACATTTTGCAAAGCCGTCCTCCGAAAACCAGCTTCTTCGATTGTGATTTTCCCCCAAAGACGATTCGATTCAGGCGTCTTGTTTGCCTAGGGCACGTATCAATTACCTCGCGGGCCGTATACTATTTGAACTTACTGCCAAGTCCTCATTGGCTCGACAAAAACGGCTTCCGTACGCGAAAGTGATCGTCCTCCGGTGTTGACGGCGGCGGCGGCGGGTGCGGTGGCGAGTGCCCGCGATCCGTCTTCGGCCGAACTACTCGACTCTGGTGCGAAAAGTGTTCGCGATCGTATTCGAGCCTATTTGGACGAGATCGAACGGAAATCTCGAGCCAATCCGTCTTCGAACTCGATTCGATATTTGGATTTGTCCACTTCGACGTCTCCTCACGGTGCTGGTGGACAGAACCATCATCGTCAGCAGGGCTCGTTGGGATCATCGTCCACCGGCTGGTCATCGACCACGCGTATCTCATCGTTCTCGTCCTCGGACGAACGTTCCACGGCCTCGCCGAGTGTCGAAGATCACCACCACCATCAGCAGCATCTTTTGAATTCCATCGTGGGTGGTTCAGACTCACGGCCGGGTGGTGCTCGCGGAGAGCAACTCGGCGATCCACTATTAAGCAGCAGTCTCGTTATGCGCAAATGGGTGACCACGAAAGGGGCGATTCCTCCGGCGATCCTCATCGATCCTCGATCGGAGCCTGTCTCCAGAGCTTTCGGGGATTTTCAACCGAGGGTAGGGCTTCCTGTTCGAGCTGGCAGCACACGAGCGATCTCTCTTTTCTCTCTTCCCTCTTCTCTTTTCAATATGACTCATTCTTTGCCCTTCTTCTTTGCAGGCCGACGAAATTCGTCCGAAAGTAAGAGAAACGACAGAGCCAGTTTTCACCTATTCTCTAAATCTTTTTGCTTTTCTTTTTTCATTGTCTCTTTTTGTGGATTTCCGTTTTCCCTGTTTGTTTTGTCACTTGTCCTCTCCGTCTTATGCGCCGCCGCTCGCTGTCGCTGCTCGCAATGCTACCGCGCGCGATCGGTCTGGACCCTCTTCGGTCGGGAGGAAGGGTCTTCTTTCAGCGAATTGCTACCAACCGACCAGAATGTAGGCTGTTAGCTAGCTCACTCTCGATTCATTCGCGCGAACGAGCGACGACCAAAAGCGTCGAATTTCGGTCAGTGACAAATTTCGAATGCAGCCCATTTCGGTCATCAAATTCGCCAGTGCACCGTGTGTGTGTATTCTCCGAACTACGACGGCACACTATTTGGACGACGATCGTATCTCGCTCAGTCGGATGATTCTTTGAGCGAGGACGCTAGTAGAACCTATTTCGTTGAAAATGCAAACCAGTCATCACGCATCGTTGGACACTCCATTGGTCGTGGTGACTTCGCGGAGACCTCAGGTCAGCTACTATTGGTTCCGAGTTTGGGAGAAAACTAGTTATATTTTTAATATGAAAACGTCGCATATTTGTAGTCGCCCGACGCCAACGCCTTTTTGGACGACGAGGACAGCTTAGCCTCGCCAGCACAACGACAATCGCGCGTGTCCGTTCGTGGCAGAGCCGAAAAGTATATCGAACAAGCTTCGCTCTCTCCCGGCGGCGGTCGACAACGAGCGGCGGCCATGGGCGATCCGGGCGAGTGGAGTCCGTACGGTGATACGTTCGCTCGATCGCCGGAACCGAGGAGGGACGGTGGTCAGGATGCGCCGAGGGAATATCATCTCCAGAAGGTAAGGAGATCGTCGAAGATCGATCCGTAGAGACCGAATAGTTCCCCACGATCTCATCCGAATACAAACACACTCGACAATGCGACGAGTTCTCGCATTTGAATAATTCGGGCATATAATTTGCGTTTCAGGCAGCTGGAGGCGGCGGCCGTGGTCGACCGAATTCGGTAGCACCCTCGCCGCTCAACGTCTTCTACACCGCTTCTCCCAATCAAACGGGCGGCGGCGGCGGCGACGAGTATTTGCGCCGTTTGGGCGATCAGTACTGTTATTCTCTTTCCTTGGAACGAGCCGGTGGCAAAATTGGTCGCCATCTTCCACCTCCGACGCACCAGTCTTCGTCTTCGTTCTCCAATTTGCCTCAGCAATTGGAGCGAACCGAATCGAGCCGAGGAGCAGCGGGAGGAGGGGATCGATGGGCGCCCAATAACACCTACCGATCATTACTCGAACGCGAACTCGCCGAAAGAGAGAACGATTCGTACGATTATGAGAACAAGGCGACGAGGGGAATGGCAACGGCAAACGATAATTGGCAAGTACAATACGAGAATAATTCGAATGCGAATGGCGGCGGTGTGATTGTCAGTTTGAAACCGGCCGTACCGCCGGTCAAGAAGAAGGTGAGGAGAGGAACGATGATCCACAGTTGTCGTGGACAGTTTCGAGAGCGCTTCGTTTTCGCCGAGACTGTGGTCTACCCGGAATTGGATGGCCAGGATGGATGAGAGGAGATCTTCGACTTTCCAGATCATGCGACGTCAATCGAGTTTGATGCTGCAGCAACAACAGCTGTTTCAGCAACCCGCCGTGCAGCAGCAGCAGCAGCCTCAACGGTCGATGGCATCCGCCGTCTCCCTTATGACATTGAACGAGCTCTCATCGGCGGCCGCTTTCCGATCGGCAGCACCACCGCTCACAGCGCCCAAATCCGTGCTGATGGCCGAATCCCTTATGCGTCAGGATGGACAAATCCATCGTGGCCATCCGCAAGCCGCCACGGTGTCCAACGGATCTGGTATACCGTCGGAGCACGACGGCCATGACGCTCAAATTCAGCCCCGGGCACCCACGGATGTTGCTGGTCCTGAGCGAGTGTACGAAGCGCTCACTCCGGATGTGCCGGTCAAGGTAAGAGCCGTTTGAAGTTGGAGCATGAGGATTGAACGAGTGAAGTGATTGCTTTAGGATTCACATACACATGCGAATGAGCCTGCGAAGAGTGTTGCCATACTCACAGCTGCATGCTAACCCCGTGGCCCTGCTCGCTTTCACTAAAGCTGTCCCACTCGAAGAACAACGGCGTTGGCGTCTCATTGCTAACTTGACAAAAGAAATGTGGTAGTATCATTCACCTCGATTTCGAGAGTATGGGTCAATTTGTTTGAACTTTGATCCGGCGCATATTCGTGCTGGCCACTAGCACCCGAAGGGTTCGTCGTGTCACCAGCACCTCGGAGATCCTTCCCCGACGAACAATGCTCGATGTAGTTTGAAGCTCGGGGATCCGACAGTGAGGGCATTTTTCCTCGGCGAAGTTTCTTCTCGTTGCATTGTCGTTCTTCATCGGATCTTTGAGTCTTTGTCTTCACCGGAGTAACTGGATCGCTGGAGGAATGACTCGTCGACAATCGACTTCGGGACTCTTACCTCTCTTCCCACTATATTTAACTTTTGACGAACTCGTTTTTCGAAATCACGAGCGAGGAGAAACTGTAGGAGAACAGTTAGCTCCGGTTTGGAACCCTCCTCCGGGTGAGGTCCTCCTCGGAACTTTATTCTCGTTCGAACATGGCCTCCGCCCGTCGCCAGCTACTTACTCTATTGTTTGCCCTCGGCGGCGAAGAGCTCCATCGAGAAGGAATTTCGTTCCCGGCCTAAGCTCGACTCGACTTCGAATTCTCTCTCGAATCTGTAATTTTTTGCTATCGGACATATTTTCGTGTTTCAAGTTCAGCTCGGCAGTAGCCGATTTGAGCGTCAGGATGGGGCCGGGAGGTACTTTTCTGAGCCCTGGGCACGGTGGAATATTCATCGGAGGGAATGGTAGGAATCTAAAAATCACCTAATCCCTTATGAGTCAGGGTTTGAGTTTCGGATTTGAGGTTATTGAGGAATTTTCGAATCTCGAGGACTCACCTCCCCGAGCACGGGCGACCTCCAGAACATGTGTCGCTCTTATCGTCGTTAGTTACCATTTCTGGAATTCCTGGCGCGTGTAATAAATAATTGACACCACTCGCTGTCGGAAGGTCGTCGACTTCTGTACAGAAATTTTGTCGTTCCAGTTTCCTCGTTGTTCGAACGATGAAGAGAAGTCCGAGACCTCAAACGAGATCCTCGTCCACACCAGCCATCCACGGTCATCGGCATCAACAAGGCACGG
>JAQGCW010000326.1:0-12724 GCA_034700065.1 Mesodorylaimus bastiani | reverse complement strand
AAAAGAATCAAAACTGTAGATATAGTGCAAAGAAGGAGAAACAGAAAAGCATAAAAATACATCCTGCTAATATCAAGATCACAAATGCTTTTTAGAAATCACTGTTATGAACATTAAATCATTTCCTAAAACGCGTCAGTCATAATCATTTCGTTAAATTCAAAAGCTAAATTTCAAAATAAGCCAAAAAGAACATTTATAAGGCTGAGTTAAAAAAAGAAAGAAAACGGAATTAGCTACAACATGAGAACTTGTTACAAAATATGACAATAAGTAGATGAATAAAAAAGAAAGCGCCAGTGTTTTGATCAAGAACTTGATGTAGTCGAAACTCGGTAGCTCTCGAGAATTGGTCGAAGATTCATCCAGCGATCGATGGCGCTCAACTCCAAACGTCAGCTTGATAGCGTTTTTGCGATTCCAAACGTTTGAAGTAAGCAGCCGCTTCTTCCCTCGTCATTGCGCCTTCCTCCGATGCCATCTCGATGAACGTGTCCTGAACGTCGCGAGCCATGTTCTTGGCATCCCTGAAAAGATTTCCATTTTCAAATCGATCAATCCAAAATTAGAAAAAAGATCATTGACTTACCCGCAAACGTAAATATGCGCTCCTTGTTGCAATAAGCGCCACGTTGATTTCTTGTTCTCCTTCAACAACATCTGCACGTAAACCTTGCTGGCTTGATCGCGACTGAACGCCACGTGCAGTTCGGTCAACGTTCCATCGGCCAAATAGCGTTCGAGTTCTTCCTTGTAGATGAAATCTTCCTGACGACGACGACAGCCGAAGTACAAAATCGATGGGCCGACTTCTTTGCCTGAAAATATAACGCACACGTTCACGTTTCGAACGTGGAAAGGAGACAAAAGCGATAAAAGCTTACCATTCTTCTTTTGATGATGACGATCCTGGATGAAACCGCGGAACGGAGCCAAACCGGTACCAGGGCCGATCATGATCACGGGCGTTTGCGGTTTGTGCGGTAAACGTAATTGGGATTTACGGACGAATATCGGGACCTAAAAGCGACATGATTAACTGATAAGAATTTTAAAGAATTTTGTTAAGTCATGCGAAGAAATTAGAACTAGCAGTCACAATAAAACGCTCCACTTACCCTCGGACGTTTCTCCAGATCCTCCTCGTCCGACACCGTCTTTTCGGCCAAATACGTTGTAGCCACACCGTTGACTTCACGACCGATCTTGCTCGTGTATTTCACCACGACCGCAGTGACGGAAATCGCGTCCGGATTATCCTTGGGCGACGAACTGATCGAATAATAACGAGCTTGCAAACGAGGCATCAATTCCAATAAGTGATCCAACGGCGGACGGCAACTCGGACAATCCAAGAGAATATCCAAAACCGAGCGACGATCGCCCACGATCCATTCGAGATACTTTTTCTGTAAAAGAAGAAAGACGGAAGTTCGTTAAAACAAGAAACATGTATTTTTCAAAAGTAAAAAAAGATGAGGCAGTCATAAGATATAATAAAAATGGCGAATGCTCTTCGACTATTTTATGACGCTTTTTAAAAACTGCATACAAGCCATAAAGTAGATAAGAATAAGTTTGTACTTACCCGACAATCTTCCTTGGTCGACGTCATGCTGAGCAAGATATTACGTTCCTCTTCGTCTGTACAATAATCGGCCAACTCCTTCACGACGTTCGTCCTTGGCGGTGTGCGAATATCCACGTAATGAGTCAACGCCGTGCGATACGTACAGGGGCACGGGAATGGATGCTTCTTGCTGCTGTCCTCTGAAAGATTAAGAAAGTTTTCGTGTAACAGATTTGAGTAAGAAGGTTAAAAAAGAGGACCAATTTACCATCGACGTTGGTTAATGTGAACACGGTCTCCAAATCCGCGTGCAAAAGCTCGCCGAATTTCTCCACCAAAGTCAAATCGTTCGTCGGATAAACGGCCACGTGATCGCCAGCTTCGTAGCTGAAACAAGAACAATCGTTATCAAAGGAGCTCAGAGAATTAAAAAATGACTTACCGCAATCTGGATCCGGCGATATCGAATTCGACATGGCGACAACTGCGATCTCCGTTCGCATGCAATTCGCGATTGACACGAACCGGAGCCAAGTACGGGTTCTTTTGATCGTATGGTCTGAAGAAAAAAACGTAAAATCAATCGAAAATAGTCCGGCTGAGACAACAATTAATCGAAAAATCCACCAGAACACAAATTGGGAACTTACGGTTTCTGGTTCTCGTACGATTTCAAACGTCCCATTTCGCCTTTGAATATACGTTCGGCGTCGTATTGCGCGTGGACGGTCAATTTGTATTGTCTCGTACTAATGTCTTCGCCAACCGTACGGATGTCGAAGAAATCGCAAACGGCCGGCCAGAATCCTTCGCGCCACAGCATGAAATCCTCTTCCAAGCTGAAATGGACGGAGACACCGAAATTAGCAAATTGATTGAAAAGTTAAACCAGATATTTCGAAGCACTTACTTTCCGTCATCATCGCCATTGCCGCATTCGTACACACGTTTGGCACCCAATTCGTCCATTCGCTTATCCGTATATTTGCCCATTGCATTATAATGCTCGTACGTCTTATTGCCCAAGCCGAACACCTGAAAGAAAGCGAACAATTAGACAATCAAAAAAGCTGAGAGGAAAAATCAAATGAAGCGAAGCGAAGAAAAGCTGACGTCGTGAGGTACTTACTGCGAAATTGATTCCGGACAAATCCGCGTCGCCTCGTTGCAAGAATTCGTAGAATTCTTGCGAATTATCGGTGGGATCACCTTCGCCGTACGTGGCCATGCAAAAAATGGCCAACGAATTCTCGATCTCCGCTAGTTGAGGCAGATTTTCCTTAAGAAAGCAAACTTTCATTAATCCAAAGCCCATAGGCCAAAAAGAAAAATAGCCCCCTGAAAAAGCAACACATACCATATCGCATTCTTCCGGATCCAAAGCGATACCTTTCATCCCGAATCGCGACGCGTCCTTGGCCAATCGACTGGCCAAATCTTCGGCGGTACCCGTCTGCGAGCCGTAAAACACGACCACATTCCGACCCTGAAAGCAAATAAGAGAACAGTTCTTATTAGGGCACACAACGATAAACAACAACGCATAAAGGAAAGCCCCAAACACCCACGATTGCATTCTCGAGAATCCAGTTTCCGCCCGCTTGGAGTTTGAACTAAAGGAATTTCATTTCTATCTTCGCCTGTTTACTCAAAGTTGATTATAGTAATTGTAATTTTTAAAAAGGCAATCATAGTACGTCACGCCATGTCATGCATACGTGCCTAAAACGACTTCCTGCTTTCGAATCTAGCGTATCCGTTTTCTATCGATCGTACCTAGTTGGCCGGGTTGGTTTTCATTCAGTTTCCCCTTTCCCTTCCTCTTTCTGCCTTATTGAATTCCATTTTTTGTCCCTTTCCGCTTCCTAACGCCTTATTTTCATTCAGTTTTGCTCCCTTTTCTATTTCCTGGTGCTTTCGACCTCCACATCTCGACTCGACTAGCTCAACCATGCGTGAATTACTTACAAAAACGTGCGAGAAAAAGCTTAGGCGTTCTTCCTTATCAAATCGGTTCAAATCTACTTCAAAGATACCTAAGCCCCTAATTCATTGCCAAATAGACACCATATCTATGTGCGAAAGGTGTAGTAGTACCAGAGTGCGAAAAGCTACATACTGTGCTTCACCAATGAAAAAAGAGGATCCTTCCTGATCGAGCTCATTAGGACTTGCCCTATCTCATGCTTTTTGCCCGAAAACTTCTCAAAAACAAAATAACATAGGAAAAAGACAAAACGATTCAAAAAACGACTTACCGAAGCTTTCATTTTGGCCACAAAACTTTTATCATCGGCTCCCTTGGCGTACGAGGATCCATTCATCGGGCTGAGCGGTCGGATGGTGGTGGCGAATTGACTATACTCGTTACTTCGTCGTCCACGACGAATGACGAAGAAATAATATAGGAGACCGGTGACGGTCAATCCCAATACGATCCAATCGAATACGCCCAACCACGGTTCATCGTTGCCAGCAGCCGTCGGGCTAACTTGATCAGCTGATATCGAATCGGCCATCGTCGATCGTCTTTTGTCGTTGTCCACGAATCGAAATAATCGCGAGAGAATCGTCAAGTCAAATTGTTGTTTGTCGTCGTCGTCGTCGAACGCGTGAATTTTCTTCTTCTTCTTGACCAAACCAGCAGCGTCTACAAGAAAGAACGAGAAGAATGAGCAGTACGTAATAAAATCGATTCTCAAACTCGGTCAACTATGAAGAAACTACGTAGGTGGGAGCAGCGTAGGCGCAGCGCGCAAAACAAGGAGCGGATCTCTACTCTACTACTACTACGCGCATTGAAACGAGACAAGTTCGTTGACCGCCCACCCTATAATGCACGAACGAAAACTAGAATAGGCCCTACACACACATACATAAATATGGGATATGCGCGCTCCGAAACTCGCCACCCGAAAACTTTTCTATTACGCCTCGCTTATATCCTCAAGAAGAATCGCATGAACACACCTAAACCTGTCTCTTCATCCAACCCCCAACCAGCCAGAACCTCACACACACGTGATTGGAAGGCAAACCCAGCACAAACTGACAAGAGAACAACTCGAAACGTCGACTACCTAACTCTCAAAACCGGCTCTCAACTAACCGTCCCCGAGTACATGAATACGCTCGCGCGAGATTTCACCCAAAGTGCGTACAAGACGAACTCGAAGATAGAAAAAAAATAAGGACACGATATCGATAAGAAAATGCACCTCGGTTCGAATGACAAAATCATCAACATCGGATGTCCCCTTCCTTCGGCGAAGAAGAAGCCAACGATAATGGACGGACTCAACGCATTCTCTCATATCGATAAAAAGTACAAGCGCTCTTGACTGTCTTTTCACACGTAGTGCTACGAAAGAGTGCAAGCGACCTAGTGATGATGAGCTAGCTAACATAGCCGAGACAAGAAGCACGAGGGAGGAGGACTGATAAGGTATCAGAGAAAAGCGTGGCAAGCGGTCAGTACACGAGAGAAAAGATCATCAGGAATTTGTGTTGTGACCAACAAACGCGAACTAGGTTATTTTGAAAAGATATCAGGGTTTAAAAATGTTTTAAAAACATTCAAAATTCGAAATGTTGCGAATCGAATGATGACTCAAGAGGAGATTTTAAAATTAAAAGTTATAAGTAACGCTCAAAACGTTTTGTCAAGTTTCGTCATCAAAACCTCACGTGTGGAGTAGAATTTCAGAGACAACAGAAAAAATTATGCGCTAATGTTTCATCAACTGTTTTGAAAGATGAACTGGAGTACGAAATTTTACAAAGATCAATCACCATTTTGATCAAGCGAGACAATAAATAAGCCCTTTAGGTCATTAGGCAGGAAGAAACGACAAAACCTCCAGCATGGCCTCGATGAGGTGGAGGACTGGTGCCGCTAAAAGCAGACAATTGTGTAAATGCGCATGACAGAGTGCGGGAAAATTTAAAAAAAGTTAGTATGGACATAAGAATGGAGAAAAAGCATACTCGCAGGATTTCTGGGGATAGAACTTTAGTTCAGTTCACTGTTTAGCTTTTGAGAAGTTTGAATGTTTCCAAATCGTTGGCTTTTAATTTTAATTTGATTTTAAAAAATTAAATTAAAAGGCAAGGAAATCTCAAAGAAATCAAGCTGAAGCATAGAAGGAATCCAGACGGCTAGCTGATAAGGACGACAGTAACATAGAACTGAAGGCACCTAAGCATAAACTGCAACTGAGGTACAATGCTCATGAAAAAAGCGTTTTGCGTTCCTGACGAATCTAAAGCTCGTGGATTCCGGTTTGTTCGAGTGCCTGTCAGAACTGCTTTTCCATACAAGTTTGATTTCTCTTGTGCTATGTTTGAGCCTACTAGTCGCAGTTGCCAATATTGCATTGCTTCGTTTCCTTGCGCATCTTCTAATTGACTTCCTGCTCTTACGTCAGTGACGAGAGTCTGGCTCTGATTTTGTTCGACGATCAAGTCAGGCTGCGTCATAAGTGCCAATCCAGGTAATCTTCGAATGTTGTGCAAAGCCGGTCAGCTTTTGTGTCCTGTGCAAATTGCCTTGAGAGTACAATCAATGCTGAAGCCTTCCAATGAAGAGAGCACAAACCGTGCAAAACTCACGTGGTTCAGAAGCAAAGAAATGAGAATCATTTTGTTCTATTGGCGTGTATTGGCTTTTTGTTTTTTCCTTGGTCTTTCCTCCAATGCTTTTGGGCTTTTGGTCCTGTAGTGTTTCTCCGTCTGTTTTGTTTTGTTTCTGTTTGGGCTGTTTGGCTTTGAGCTAGATGGTACAGTTCCTTTCGCCTTTCGCTTTTTGTTCCTTGCTTTTTGCTTTTTGCTTTTTAGTTCTTTTTTCTTTTTGGTGTTTCTCCTGTATTTTCGATCACCTGGTGTTCCTTCTTTCCGTTTTGGGCTCTCTTCTTTTGATGTTTTCTCCGAAGCATTCTGGTCATCTCGACGAAAGGAAGTCAGAGCGTGCGAGCTTTCATTCGGCTTTCCCTCTCATGAGAACTTTCACAACTTCCTCCATTCACTTGTGTGTTTCACAGTTTTAGCATACATACACCAATGTGTTATCGAGAAATATAAAATAACATGGCATGACAAGCAAGCAAGCAAGCATTGAATCGCAAATCGCTGGGGAAAAATTCTCATTAGCACAATCACCAATCAAAAATTCTCATCCCATCGCTCGGACCGCGACAGTCGGCCCCGCACCAATCACGGACGAGGTACCTTTCGCCTCCGTCGGATGCACCGTCCTCTTACATGTCACCAATTTCAAAGCCGCCGCTCTAAAATGTCGATGAAATACCAAATACGGCGTCAATGTCATCGTCGTACTAACGCAATAGGCCACGTTGGTATAATTCGAAAAGTTCCCTGTCGCCACGTTGGCCGCGAAATCGGGAAACACGACCGATGTGACAAAGAGCGTATTCGGAATGACGACGAGACAAAAGTCGAAAATCGCCACCGTTAACATCGTGCGTGTAAGTTTCAACTGACGCTTATACCGACCGATTTCGCTGCTAGCCTTCGGCAGCTTCCGACTGAACCGCACGCCGCGTTGCAAGCCGAACAAGGTCAAACAAACGGCCACCGTTCCGCCGCAAGCCGAGATCGCATTACTGTACGCGATGTACTGCCGTCCGAACGTGGATATATAGCCGCAGAAGGCGGTCGGAGCCGGTTGCAACGAGCCGATGTACACGCCGATCGCCCACGAACACGCGACCAACGCGAATCCGGAACCGACCAGCTTCCACGAATGGGCGTTCGTCCAAGCGACACGGTACCAATTGGGGAATACGAATACGGCGAATCGTTCGACTCCGATCAACAATAACATGGCGCCCATTCCTTGGAATGCGAACGGTTGCGCGGCCGGGTAGATCCGAAGCATGCACGCGAGAATCGACGCCTTGTCGTTCAACGAATCGTGATTGATCACTCGATATATGCCCGTCGTTCCGATCGCCCAAGCGCATAGGAAATGAGAAATAGCCAGTCCGGTGATCAGAGCCGATTGGTTGAGGAATTTACGATCGGAAAAGACGACGAGCAGGATGAAGAGGTTGGCCAACATTCCGCACGAACCAACTCCGGCGTAGGCATAGGCCATTTCGATCGAATTCGACGAGGAGGAGGCCGCTTTCGAAGTTGTACTTTGGAGAAGCGAGGTTGTTGTGGAGTTGAGGAGCTCGGCCATTTTGCTTCGTCGTTGGCTTGCTCAGAATCAGAATCAGTGACGCAGCAGAACGGACAGTGGGGCTTGCTGCTGGGCTTGTCTTCACTTGCAAACCAGTGAAACAGTGGAGCGTACAAGCCGATGCTTTGAGAAACGTGAATACCCTAAATGTAGGGCCAAATGTCATCTTCTTATAGCCCTTTATCTCAACAACACAAATCCTACCCACGTCGTCATCACTAATGGGTGATTAGGTATCCAAGGCCTAAGTTTTCAGGATTTGTGTCGACACAAATCTCGACACCGTAGCAATCTGATTATAAGCTTTCAATTTCTAAATCCCTAAATCCACGACAAGTGCTGCCTTCCCGATGCTTATCGTAAACAGAAGGATATTGGATTCGCGTAAAGCCGGGACAGTAAGCCTAAGCAAGGTTTAGACTGTTACGAGTTACGTTGCGCAAATGTCACAAACATCCAATTCGACGCGATGAGATTATAAACCAAAAGGATCAAATTGTAGACAGATGACCCAACAAGGATTTTAGCATCTTGGAAAGGAGGTTACAGTAATCCAAATCCCACGCTGGATCTGCTGAGTATCGTTTGACTTTCAAGAAGACGAAACACGGTGAAGAACCCTAGCGCTGATTATCAAGCTGGGCTGGAGAATGATTAGCAAAGTTCTGGAACGTGCAAACGGGTTCTTCTTCGAAAGGTCCCTGGCAAGAACGAAGCAGGGGCGATTGGGTCATTGCGTCAATCTCAGTTTGCCCTTGAATAGATGAATGGAGAAGTCAGGTAGCAATCAGTCGACTATGGAAGTAGAATTGCCCGTTGTCTTATTGTGCGGAGGGCTTTCTCAGCACTGTGCGATCTTATCATGCGTCGATTGTCTTGTGCTTGCGCAGGCGGTATCGAGAAAATAGTCGTCTTCAGTCAAAACTTAGCTGGCGGTTGAATCACTCGAATTTCGAAGACGCATCGCCGTGGCAAATAAAAATCTATGAGAGTGTACCGTATGCAGGGAGGATGGCAAATAGCTACATTTTCAAGCCATTACAAAACAGCAATCGACACGTATCGTCAGAGGTGGCAGGAAGAACTCGAAGCTAATCCACGTGCAGTTTGGTCTCTAATAATAAATCCACTCGTCACCTCCATATCCATATCCATTTCGTCGGCTCTTCCACACCATCCGAACCACGATGACCGACATCCTCGCTCTCCTCATTCTTCATTTCCTTTTGGCCTCTTCGATTACCCGCGCCAATTGCATGGCGTCTGCCGAGGTCAGTCGATTCTGTCCCGGCATTATCCCCGAGTACATCCCTAAACTCGACGCCAACGAGTTCAAGTTCTTCAGCGGCGGTGGTGGTCGATGGAAAAATGAAATTCGAGGCGATCGATACACGAACGATTCGCATCCGTTTCGTATCTTATTCGTCGTCGATCGCAGTGTGGACGCCGAGTCCGAGCGAATGCTTCGACTAGGTTTCGATCATGTCAATACGATGCTGGGACGGGCGGTAGCGGGCGAACGATTGGTCACGCATCGACTCGACCGGGCGTTGAACCATACCACGTGCAATGGGTACACGATTCCCGAGGTGTTGGACAATAGTCCGGACGGCACGTATACGTTGGTCATTTACGTCTATGTGAACGCGCACGCTTCGCCGTGTCAGAATAAGGGCACAGTGGCCTTCGCCGCGCCTTGCTCAGAATTCGAACGATTCTTGCGGCCGGGCCATTCGATGATGTCCTTCTGTTATGCGCCGCGAGTGCTGGTCAATAATCCCAGGTACGATGAGGATCAATTGAAAATGGTCGTATTGCACGAGACGATCCACGCGATCATGGGTTGGGCGTTTTTCAACGTCGAGTGTGAGTGCGATTCGGGTGGGGAACCGTGGAAGGGGTGGTTGCAGGAACCGTAGATTAGCTGGGGAGAAGGTATCTCTTCGCTGGGTGTCAGAAGGAAGGGAGAAAGAGATCCAGGACTTTTGAGAACTTTCGGATTCGGATTCTGATTTTGGTGATCAGAGCCGTACAGCGGCCTTTTTGAATGTCTTCGGATCCACCGGTCTTGCTTGAGAGAAGTCACGGTCTGCCGGCGTTTTCCACAGTTGTTCACTTGAGGGGTCTCCAGGGCGACAGGATCTTCACACGACCATACGTCTGGACAATTCTCACCTTCAGTTCCTCCGTTTACTCCAGGATCCTACCCTCTTAAAGGGCGACTGCACGCAAAAAGTAAACTTTCAGAGATGATACAGAACCCTTTTATAAGCACTCTTTCCCATAACAACCCCTGCTCAAACTCAAAGCCTAGCTAGCTAGCTAATAAAATAGGTGCCCCATTTAAAGCTCATGGATGCAGGTGTTTCCATCTGCTTACCTCAGGTTGAACTTGAATTCTGTGCGAATATTAGCATATTATGCGCCCTGAATATGCTAATTTTCGCACAGAGTTCAAGTTCAACCTGAGGTAAGCAGATGGAAACACCTGCATCCATGAGCTTAATTGGGCACCTATCTTATTAGCTAGCTAGCTAAGCTTTGAGTTTGAGCAGGGGTTGTTATGGGAAAGAGTGCTTATAAAAGCGTTCTGTATTATCTCTGAAAGTTTACTTTTTGAGTGCAGTCACCCTTTAAAGCCGTCAAAAGTTTTCTAGATCCCCACATCAAGCACGTCCAAGAACAAACCTCCGGCGGTCTGAAGCGAACTCGCGCATACTTCATCACACCGAACGTGAAACAAGCCGTTCGTCACCACTTTCGATGCGAGAAGCAAGACGTGATCGGAGCCGAGGTCGATTTCATCTACGTCGATGAGAGCAAGGAATACATCGCCAATATCGGCCATTGGAGTATGCGCTTATTCGCCGAGGAGCTCATGTCGCCCACCGTGCTCCCCGGGAAGAAGCTGTCGGTGTTGACCTTGGCACTCCTGCAGGACACCGGATGGTACGACGTCGATTACTCGAAGGCGGAACCGATGACTTACAGTCGACCGCATCCGAACGCGGATGGATGCTCGTTGATGACCATGGATTGCACGGATTATATTGCGCAGGAGAGGATGAAGAGCCCGAATGCCAGGGCCATTTTGCCCTATTGCGATGAGGAATCGGTGAGAGGCCTCTCGGAAATCCTAAACCCTGCGACAGCCTTATATGAAAGACCTTGATCGGATTTATTGCAGACTCGTTGCGCACCGGAAGGCCGCGTCCCATTGGAATGCTACACCGAACTGCACGCCGACGGGTGCCCCATACTTCTGCCGGTCATGAACGTCAGCTATCAAACCTCGGATTGTCACATTTCCGAGTCGTCGTATTTCCCGAGCGAATTCCACTCGACGGGTTTGTCACCAGGGAGCGACAGTACGTGCGTCACATTCAAGAACATACCGTCTCTGAGACGACCCAACCAGGATTATCCGCTAGCTTCATGCGTATCCTTTGAATGTCGTGCTCCGGATGTGATCGTTCTGAAATTCTTCCTGGCGGAGTGCTCAGCTTTTCATAAATTTGAATGCACGAAAGGTGAGCTGAAGTTTCTCATACATCCACTGAAGCTTTCCCTTAATTCTGACGAGTGGCTTTGATTTCAGCCTTATCCGGTCGACTGATCGAGTACGAACCGCAGGATGCTTGCGCTCGGAAACAGATGACACCCGAAAATCGTCCAGTGGAGTTCTATTGCCCCGATTACGATTCAGTCTGCGGCACGACAGAACCCATCTCGATGATACCGATCAACGTGTCCGTATTCAACTTGACCCAAGTTTCGATCCAGTTTAACCAACAAAGATCAGCCGCTGGTTTGAAATGGCTCTTTGATACCCTAGTGATTGTGATTGTGTTTAACGTTTTACTATTTTTTTGAAGTTTTATAGTCCTGCTTGTGAATATAAACTGATCGCAGCTTTGGACTGTCGTGCAAGGGTACGTATTGGTCCCTCTTGATCATGATTGTGAGCTGGCTGACACACGAACGATGTGGATCAGCTCACAATCGCAGTCTGGTCAAACTTACAATGTTAGTGTACTGCGAAAATTCCAGTCACACAGTGGTATGAAGTCCGAAGTATAAGGGGATTGATTTCGCCATGGTATCACAATCAACCGGTCGTGCGAGTTTGGCTCCCACGCCCTCCCACGCTCCCACTCTCCCTGGAACCCACGCCCTCTAGACCGTCAGATCAAATCAACATAGCCTGATCCCAGAGCCGCTTACAAATTGAAACACTCAAGTGGCGGGACAACGGTATTTGTTGATCAGCGCCAAGAAAGCTGAGGCAAGAATCAAATCAATGCTGAGAATCGTGTACTAAGTCACTGTCTTCCGTAAGTGATCATAGAAGGAGCTCCATGATTGTATCCATTTCAAAAATGTATTGGAACGTTATACGCATCTACATGAACTTTATCCACTGTAATGCCGTCACCTGTCCAGCTTTTTAAAAACCGTTTCTCACGTACATTTATCTGGCTTTCTCCATGCCGAAAAAATCACTCACCGGAGTTGCCCAAGGATGGGGAGACTTGGCATCTTCGGGATTAGATCCCCGATCGATCCGGTATCAATCGGAGCAAGCGGGAGATAACCGCCCGTCTCGCCGCAGACCGCTACAATAGAAATCGAAATGAGAGCAATAAGAGAACTGGAAGAACTTTTGTAATAAGTCATCAGAATCTAACAGAGAGGCCCCATGGTTAGAATCATGGGTGCGTCATGCCCCCTTTCTTTCTTGAAGCTTGCTATTCCTTTCTTGGCTTCACCGAGGGGTTACCTACTGATGACTATTATAATAATAACTGGAAGAACATGCATACGTACGTCTAGGGGACATCTCGCAAATGACGGCACCCGTTTCGTCCTCGCACGAGAACGTTTGCCATGCACCGAACGTTAAAGGACTAGCTCCGATGCACGTGTCGTTTTTGTACACGCCGATCAAATTA
>JAQGCW010000325.1:0-12739 GCA_034700065.1 Mesodorylaimus bastiani | reverse complement strand
GCTGCGGGTTCCTTTTTAACCTGCCGAAGTCGGAAGATCAATAAACGCGTGCGCACGGCAACTGCACTGCGCTCTAGTGCTTTCATCGTCGTTTGGTGTTGTGGACTACTTCCATAAAACTTGTCCTGTCTGCTTCCTTCGACGTCTGGCAGACAGAGCCTGTCTGACAAACCTTTTTATTGGATTATCATGGCGCATTCTTGCTCGTCTGCAGTGTTACTGTATCTCTTACGTTGCTGTACTTAATCAGGATCTCGGAATGTTTGTGTAAGGTTTGATTGAATTCCCTTGCATATTTATGAGCTTATCTCACAGTTAAAAAATTCCTCAGGACAACTTTTGCTTTTCAGTGAATGGCAAAAATGCTTCAATCGGCGAATTTCCGTACGTCGTGGTTTTTGTGGATAGTCTGGACAACCCGGAGCCTTACTGCCACGGTGCTCTTATTGAAGAAGATGCAAAGAACCCTTTCGCTTCCTCCGTAATAACCACGGCTAATTGCATATGGTGAGTTGAACAGCTCCTTGTATGCTCTTTGTTGCAGTTTTTTTAAGAGAAGAACAAGAATCTGTTTTCAAAGTTAACACGGCTAACGAAGCATTTGCAGGGATCACCGAAGGGCAACTTCGAAAAGAGCCTCAAAAGAGGATTGTTCAATGCAAAATCTTTCTGAAAGCTTCCAGACATACTCTATTGAGTCCAATTGAGAAATCATGCGTTCCTGGGCTGCCCCATTTTGTATCCAGTCACTGATCTTTTGCACATGTAAGATCACTTGCGCAACAACGTCGTGCTGATCGTCAAGCTTACCACTCTCCTTTCCAGTCGCAAAAACGGCAAAGAATACGCAACAGAGCATCTCGTAGCCATTCTCGGCGGAATGCACGAAACCAGCCGAGTGACACGGAGGATCAAAGCCGCGAAATGCATGGAGTTCGATCTGACAGATCCGACGTCTCACGATTTGGCTTACGTGAGGTTGGATTCACCGGTCGAGTTCAACGATCACATCCGCGCGATTCCGTTCATTATGGGAGCGCAAGCGCCTTCGAATGGTGAATGTTTTGCAGCGAGTTATGGACCGACTGGAACGGACGAAGGGACCGGAGGTACGTATGTGCACATTATGATGGAGGCATGAACAGTATCACAATGACCACAGAGTAATATATCGACGAATATGGATGCATCTGTTATATGTGACGAATATAAGCGCATTCATGCCTTCAGAAAACATTTTCCCCGAAAGACTGCAAAAGATGAAGGTCAGAATGGCCAGTTGTTCGCCGCGAGCAGCTGTCGATTCTTCTCAAAGTGCTGCTTGCATCGAGGGATTACCATGGACGGAAAGCGATGACCGCTCTGCCCTAGTTCCTGTAAGTACTGCACTATATGCAGCGACTTGGTTTTTGAAATTAACTGTACTTTCCTTCCACTTAAGGGCGACGAGGGAACCGCTCTCGTATGTCAAGTAGATGATCGCTTGGCTTGTGTCGGACTGCAAAATAGCGCCGTAATGGGACGAGAAGGACGCGAAGAATTGTGATGCTTGAAAGTTATGTATTTAGTGTAGCTGTCGATTCTCGATTCTGAGCGCAATTTGTGTATCATGCGTAGGGTTTCCATGCCATTGAAAAGTTCTTCTGCTTTCGCAAAAAGTGATTACAGTATCGATGGAGTCTTACGTTTGATAAGATGATGGCAGTGAGCGCGCAGTCTTTTACAATCAGAGCAATGGAGAATTTATTCTGCCACATTTACCGTGCGGATGACTTCGTGCAAATTAAAAAAAAACGGTATCACTTCAATGCACTAGCCGAGGTCCTAGGTTCGAGTTCCGGTCTTCGCGGCTCCGTATCTGCATTGGGAATAATCGTGAGCATTGAAGATGATTGCAGAACTGAAGACGGGAAGGCACTGCTCCGACTTGTTCTGCTGCAAACCAGCTCCGCAATATATATGTATGGCTCTGCAGTGACTTTCCGTTTCACAACCATCTAAAGTTTTATAGATACACACTACATTATGGAAACACCGGTGGTCGTCTGTGTCCTGTCATCTTCTTTTCTTTTTCTTTTCAAACACTCTTCTTTCGTGAGCATCGCAAAGAACTACCTTCGAGGCTTTAGAGCTTCGTGTCATCTATGTGTCTTGTGCGCATTGCCAGGATTTTTTTGCCAATCAATTTTTACTAACGTGGTGAAACTTTTCGCCAAACTTTATCCACCTTTTTAGCCGCTGTTGCTTGAGGAATCGGTTGAGCAATTTATTCGCTCTCAACAAATGAGACGTTTCATGACATGCAATCTGTCAAAGACAGTGGCGTGTTTTGCGCAGAGCTACTATCGACTTGCAAAATAAAAACTTTCCACCATCGTGTTATTTTGTTGCTTTTAAAATCCGCTTCTCTTTGCTTTTACTTATCGCAGTCCTATAGGAAATGAGCTCTCGTCATGCTGATGATAAGGAACTTGAGCCGCTTTTTCTATCACAGATAGATTCCTCTCTTATCTCAAAATATTTTATGAATCAGTGCTAAAGTGGAGGAGGATTTAGGTGTAAAGCCGATTAGGAAAAAAGATCAGGTGACAGATGATACAGTGCAGTTCAGTGAGACACAGCAATGTGTACTTCGCCGAAAAAAGGTGAATGGACCACCCCTATGTTACCTTTTCTGCGTAATTCCTGTAACCTCGCGATTTGTCCCCATTTCGGTAAAGACCAGAAAACGCTAGTGACTGTCAGGCGCTCCAATTCGGATGCAACAACGCCTAATTACGTCTGCCTGAATGACGCAGTTCTGCACCAGTCGCTCAGCATATTGTTCGAAAACGTGTAATTTCGCAGAATTTTGGATAATAAGCTCCCTCAATTATCCGCGCTGCTCGCAAAATTCAAAACCTGATTCTGTTGTCCTCAGTGTGCCCTCTGTAGATCTCATCGTATCGAGCAGCGCCACACCGTTCGAAACCCGCCAACCCGTGGGCGCTTAAAACAAGATTTTCCCCATGCTTTCGATAAACCGGTTTTGCACTTGGTTTAAGATAACTTGACGCCATTAGAACCGGTTATCTAAAGTCACATAGACCCGTCAGCCATGAATCATGTTGCAGTTTCGTCTAATCCTATGCTTTTTTTGTCTACTCATAAAACAAAATACTAGTTCTAACCGGACAAAATGTCTTAGTCAATCTGCTTTGCAGCGCTTCCTGCTGCAATCAGCCAAATGATGCATTTAACGATTATTGATAACCTGAGAAGCCGGCGAGAGTGTATTTACTTTTTCTCTATCCGAAGCTTGGACCTTGGATCTCGTTTCTCATTGTGCAAATATATGAACTGTTATGCTGCGCGCCAAAAGCCTCAACTATAGTGAGGACTGAATCATTGCAGAATATTCCTTTGTTGACACAATTTGAATCGAACGAGTGAAACCTCGAGCAGAAAGACTGGTTTGGACGCGGCTCTCACAATCAGTTTAAAAGCTGCCCTTTTCAACCTGTTCTCTCCATATCGTCCTGAGTTTTTCCGAGACCTCTGGCTGAAGTTAGCTGGGTCTGAACGAAACTCATTTTTCATAGTTGAGCTCTTCTACTCTGAACATGCGCTCGATCATCGTCATGTGTGTGTGCGTGTTGGCCCCTGTGGCCCACGGGGCATTGAATTTGCGACCCGTACCGCAAGGATTCCCGGAATATTGGGATGGCGATAGTTACAAGAACGTCGCCATGCAAGTGATCACGAAGGCGCCAGATTGGGTCAACGGCATCTTTTTTGTCCAGTCGGCCGGATCGTACGGTGATCAGTCGAGGCCGGCCGGCGAGAAGGTCGGCCACTTGTTCGATGCTATGAGCGGCGTATCGATCTACGATATCTCGCCTGCCGGAGCCACATTCACGGCCAAATACTATCCGAATAAGAATTTCCACATTTGGCAATTCTCCGATCGTAATTTGACCCAGTCGAAAGTGGCCTGGCAAACCACATTCGCCGATATCAATGCGACGGCATTGAACATGTGGAAACCGATTCCGACGGATGCATGTAAGTGCTTGGAGACTGGCTCTCCCTGGAACTGCAGGGCCTCCTGTAATCTCTACGACGCATACTCGAAAGTTCTAAGCTGTCGCTTTCTGTTTCAGCCGACGATCAACCGGTCGTGGATTTCTGGAAAGTGGGCAGCAAGGTGGTGGCTTCCAGCGAAGGATTCTACTCGTTGGGCCTGACCGTCTACCCGGAAGAGGACAACTTCAAACAGTTCATATTCCAAGACACCGACGATCTCCTACTCAAACGACAATTGTACGGGATCCAAGAGCCCGTTCACGAACACGTCGACCAGGACACCGGTCTCATCTGGAACACCGGATCGGCGATGAACATGAGCGCCAACCCGCCCACTTGGCACCAGGTCGTCTATACGATCGACGAGAAAGGCATGCGTCGCGTCCAAGGCGTCTTCAACTACAGTCCGGTCGATTATTCGAAATGCGACCAATTGACCGGAGCCTACAAGGGATCGACCGGTGGCAAGGGCAACTACTATCCCAGATACATGCATACGGTTTCGGCCACGCAAAACTATCTGATCATGCCGATGACCTCGATCGTCATACGGACGTGTCAAATCGTGATGGGAACGAATCCGAATCCGAACAACGCCACCGTGTATCCGTCGAAGAATTTCGCTTTCGAATACGATCAATCGGCTCCGTTGGTGTTCCTTCTGTTCGACAAACGTAGCAAGACGTTCGTGGGCCCCATCGAGTTCAATACGCACGCGTTCATTACGCATCAATTCAATTCGTACGAAACGGCCGACGGCAAGATCAATAGCGACCTTCTCAATATCAATTCGTTCCTCTACGATCAAGTCACCATCGACAATCTATTGAAGAACGGCGATCATCCCGAGTTCGCCAATAACGCCACTCGATTCGTCCTCGATCCGAAAGCCAAAACGGTCACCGCCAAATCGTTGTTGCCCGCCGACAATCCGACGCGTCTCGAATTCCCCCAGGTCAATAAGAAGTTGGAGGCAAAACCGTACAAGTACGGCTACGTTGTCCAATTTCCCTTCTTACAACCCAATCAAATTCTCAAGATCGATATGGACTCGCCTGATGGATCGAAAAACAAGATCTTCAAACCGAGCGAAACCATGTCGTTGTCCGAACCATATTTCGTCGCGCGTCCCGGAGCAACCGACGAGGAGGACGGTGTCGTTGTCGTTCGCGGTTTGGATACGTCGATCAATAAGACCCGCGTGTACGTTTTGGATCCCAAGACCATGCAACCGGTGGGCGAGTATTTGTCGCCGTATTACACGCCGTTCGGTCTGCACAATCGATTCTATTTGAAAGAGCAATTGTCCGAGAAGAAGCCAGCGACAACCGAGAGCAGCGATGGCGGGTTCTTCTCGTGGTTTTCCAAATGGTTTTGACTGAGAGAAGTGATCGAGTGATTCGGGTTTATGGAGCTTTGAAAAGTTACAAGAGCCCTTTTAGAAACTGGGTACCTTTGTGGAATACGGGTTAGCTCAGTTCCCGTTGGGTTTTCATACACTTCTGGACTGTACTTCTGGACCTCATTGACATTCGGAAATAGGTACAGTCGGATTCTATGCAAGGTAAAATACAGTTGTGAAACAAACTTGATGTTCAAACTTGAAATTGATGTTCAAACTTGATTTTAAAATTATCTAAAACCTAGGTACAACGGGAAACTCACAAGTCAGTGCAGAACGACCGGATATGCATAACCACTGTTTCAGTCATAATATCGTTATTCGTCTCACACAAATTTTAACTTCTGTAAATGAGATTTAGCGCCGTTCCTTTGAACGAAAACTTGAATTCTCATCATTTGCTGACATTAAACCAGACAGACACAAGTGTCAAATAAGGGCGGCGCTCCAAGCGAATCTGATATTTGTTTTTCATTTCGTGATCAGATATGCCAATCCATGCGCAAAGAACACGACAATTGTTATTCGGCATTGGAATTCGGCATTAACTGGGTGTATTTTTAAAACATGAAAGTATACAAACGAAATTGTGTATCTTATAAATCCCACTTTAAAATATTCGAACATCAACACCGGCTTTTTCAGATATGCATCATTTTCAAGCCGGCTGACACGCCCAAGATGGCAAACTGCAGGAAAACATACGTGAGAAGTTCAGAATGCATTCGGTATGCATCTTTTGCACGCACATCACATATATCGAATTGGTCTATTAGTCCCTCCGCGATGCTTATCATGCGAGTCAGCCAACGCACATAAATGATCCAAGTGAAAGAAAGTCCATTCTCTTGAAAACGATCATGTATGTTTATTTTAGCGATCAAAATGGAACAAGACATCTGTAAATTTAAAATGACATTCCTGATATACAGTAATGAGTTATATTCCTGGTATACAGTGAATGTTTGAGGATGAGGTGGCTCAGTGGTATCTCCTTGGAGTATCGGCCTGTATCCTACGCCTGATTATGATTTTACCAAAAGTATACACGATATATGTGTAAAAAGGATTCAGACCACAACAAAACAAAAGATGTGCATGATACATTATTGCAGGTCAATTATTCAAAAATTTCAGATTAACCACAGTTTTTTTAGATAATCATTGAGTAACGATAAAATCACTGCTCCATTTACAATAGGTGATATCCATGCTCAAACCTCACGGTTAGTTTGCAAGCAAACATTTTCCAAATTTCGAGCTTGCCTGTTGCAGGTTTTTGATAAATTTCACCACTTATATCAAGGCATTCGATAACAGTATTGGAAATCGCCTCTTTTGTAAGTATCACCTATTGAGCCCTTATCACCTATGACACCTTATCATCCGTAGGTGATAATATATCAAGAGAGGCGATTTCCAGCAAGAATACGTGTATCGAATTTGCGTTGACATAAGCGGTTAACTTTGACTGAGAACCTGCAACCCGAATAGGCAAGCGCGAAATTTGGAAAATGATAGCTAGCAAGCTGACCGTGATGCTTCAGCATAGCAGTCTTGTCTAAAGGTCATCTTCAAATTTTGAGATTTATTCTATTTTTGTGTGCAGCGGCCCTTTGAACTGAGCATGAGTTCATCATATTTTCCATTTTACTGTAATAGAATATCACTTTTATCATAGAATGATCAATAAATTTATCAATAGAATATCCTTTTACTGTATAAAACCTCAGCAGTCAGCACACTAATCGTAAGAAACAATTAACGTACACTATCCACACTCAACGCTTGATCCTCCCACTCGGCCCTCCCAAACCCAACGCCCGGAAAAAGTGCTTCCTCGTCGATGTGCTGAAACAAAAGTACAAATAGAAATTCAAGCTTCTCGATGCGCATTCGGCCGTGTTGCAAACGACCATACTGACAGCGAAGAATAAGTTGCCTTCCATATAAACCAGTATCTCCTCGTAACTCGCTTCGTACGTGATCTTCTTCGTGTTCACATAAGCGAATGCGATCGCATACAGACAGTACCCGATCTGGCTCAGTACGAACAAGAGTACCAGTACGGCCAGCAGTCTCAACATGGACCACGTTCGCTCTTGGAACTCGCGATGTTTCTCGGCGTCACCCAGATCGCTCACCTTGCCACGACGGCGTTGGATCATCGCGATGGCGATTCGTACGGAGAAGTAGACCATCGGTATCAACAGGAGGAATGGTAGGAGTAAATCGGTAAATTGCGACAATGCCGTGAAGAATACCGTAGTTCCGAACCATGTATCCGCGTAACTGTACGTCCCTGGCGCCGCGTGGTTCTCGATCGCTTCGTTCTGGAAGGCGTATCGAATGAAACGAGCCACATTGCAGACGATGGCGATGCTCACTCCGCCATATACGATCGCCTTCTTCCTCCACAAGGGCAACGCACGTGTCTCGACCGGACGACAAATGCCCACGAATCGTTCCATGGTCAATCCGATCGTGCACAAATCGCTATTCAACGAGAAACTGAACAGGACGCCGTACAAGATTTGCATAGTCTGCATTGTATGATAACTGTTCCGGTACACATTCCCGCCCGAATACTGCGTCCAATAGCCGGTGAATACGGGAAGCACGCAGATGGAGAAGAGGAAATCGAACAGGGCGATGAAGATCATCCATACGTAGAAGCTCTCGCGTTTGTGAAAGCCTCGACGCCAGAATGCCAGTATGCTGCACAACGATCCGATCGCTCCGAACGGACAAATCAGAAGAGGGACCAATTTGGAGAATCGCTCCGCTTCCGAGATTCGTAGGAGTTGGGACAAGGGGATTCGGAACTCCTCCGAACTGACGAGCATCCACGGCCAATCGGTGAAATTCGATTCGTTGGAGTAGACTGAATTTACGATCAGATCGAGCGGTTGCCAGATCCAATCTTCGGCCGATTGATTGCGCATTTCGGAGCTGATTGATGATCAGGATCAGAATGATCGCTTTCAGCTTGCTAAGAGGACAGATTCGATGTCATTGACTCAAACAGTAGGTTGACGTAGACATAAGGTGTCCGGAGAGATTGGAAAACAGGGCGCAAGGTTTCAGACGAAGGATATTAGAGCCCACTGATGGAGAGGAATCCGGTCGGAAGATGCTCTTTGGATCCAAGTCTCTTTGTGAGGAACTTAGACTCGATTCCCGAAAAGCACTTTCTGAGTCTTCAACATATCCGATTTCGCCAGCGGGCCCATTTATTCACCTCTACCTTCTCAGAGAGCTCTTTCTTCGAACCTCACAACTTTCTTTTCATGGAGAAAAAGTAACATGCAGGTAAAATCGATCAGAATTCTGAGGACAGTGGATCAAATGTCAATTCAACGACCAGACGGGAGATTCGGTTTCATTTAAAAGCGCGCTAGGCACGAATTGCGTCATCAACGATTTGTTTGATCCGGATTGGATCGGATCTGTTTTTAAAAGCTTAGTTTGTCTGTAATGGATTCGAGATCTATTTTCGGAAACTGGACGAATCAGTGACTCCGGTTGTGCAGCGTTTGGCTTTCAGTCAGAAGACTAAGGCCAGGTCGATCAAGTACAGAAGTAGCTCTCCGTGTACATACAATATTCATCACCGATGAAAAGCATGCAACGTTGGTCCGATGCTCTTCAAAATGATCAGATCAACACGATGGGTAACGCAATTCGTATCACTCAATCCCACCGTCAACTCCCAAAAGCAGCTTTGCCACTCACTTTCGTCGGATATTGTCGTCAATCGGGTTATCAGTAGACCAAATGCTCTTTTTTTGGCAATCTCCATTAGCGTAAACATCACGGCGATGATAAGCAGATTAGGCCGCACGCCCTTATAAGTCAAACGCACGACTGACACACTTGACACAAACAGCTGAAACCGAGAATAAACAGAGATGTTTCTCCTCCTTGCCTTCGCCTTGTTTGCATTGGCATGTTCGATTCCTAGTCCGCAATTATCACGTGCTGCACGGGAGCTTCGCAAATTCGGAAATGTCCTCTATGATCACCAATCGATGGTTCCCGGCGATTTGTTGGAATCGTTGAATTCGTGGTACGCCGCTCATTTGAGCGCCGATGGGATTCTAACAATCGACGATCCGTTCGGTCGATCGATTTGGTGCAGCCCTCGATTGAATCCTCCGCCAAATCCGCCCATCAGCCTGCGCATTACCGGCGGTAATAATCTAGCCATCGTGGGCAGTGATGAACGCGAACTATGGATGACCAATACCACCGGCCGAGGCATGCGTCCAGCCAGATTGCTCCTGCAGAACGATGGGAAACTCGTCCTGGAAGGCTCGGACTACGGCGCAATTTGGGACACGGCCAACGGGATCATACCCGACGAGAAAATGCACGACATGTTGATCCCTGGACAATTGATGATTCCTGGCGATGCTGTTTGGGGAAAACGATATTACAGTCGGGCGGAATTCCGCGATGGAGCGATCACGATCAAGAATCCGACGGGCAAAGTGATTTGGAGCACGGATACAACGATTGGCGTACGATTCTTCTTGAAATCCGACTGCAATTTGGTGATGGAAGACGCTCGAGGTCGGACAGTATGGTCCAGTAACACGGCGGGCGAAGGCGAACCACCGTGTTACGCTATCTTCGAACATTGGGGCGAGTTCGTGGTTTACGATTCGAGGAATCGAACAGTTCGTGGCGCCAAATTCGAAACGACTTGGACGCGAAGCCTCGGCAATACCTTGTTTCCCGGCGATGAGCTGAAAACCGGCGATGCCTTGTTCTCTTCCAACGGACAATTCAAAGCGATTCTCCAAACCGACGGGAACTTCGTCGTTTCGACCAATCGCAGTCGACCGATCTACGAGACCCGGACGAGTCATTTGGACAAACGCGCTCGTCTGCGCATGAGCGGGGACAACAATGTGATCCTATTCGATGGAGCGGATCGAAAGATATGGCACACCAGGACCATGAATCGCGGACCTGGGCCGGCGAGATTCACGCTGGAGAACGATGGACGCCTGGCGATTTACGGACGAGATCATCACGCCATTTGGAATTCCAAAGACGGCATCCGAATATCGTCGAAGAACTTGGGTCATACATTGAGGAACAATCACGCCATGTTCTTTGGTGAACGCCTCAAGTCGGAGAATGGCAGATATGCCGCCGGGATCAATATGGCGGGCAGCTTCGTGGTGTCATCTACCATCGACGGACGCGTCCTTTGGGAGACGGGAACAAAAGTATGGGGCACCGATGGCGTTACGAATTGGCAAACCGACGAGGAGGGCTCCAGCGACGGGGCCTATCTGGTCATGCAGGACGATAATAATCTGGTACTCTACAATGGGATGACACCGATTTGGGCTACAATCACGTGGCAGACGGCTGCGAACGGGAAGGCCGAACTGACTTTGGAGAATAGTGGGCGATTGATCATGTATGTGAATAGGGAGCCGGTCTGGACTACTAGTGAGTCGGGTAGGATTGGACGTGGGTTTTATCTGTAAAATGATGTAGTATGGCATACAATTATACATACGAGCAACCATGTGAGGTATTCTGGCCTCGAGGTCACTAGTGATGCAGATCGCAGATCGCAGAAACACAACTGATTTTCGTAGATCATTGGAAAACGTCGGGGATACAAGGAAATCGGGGATAGGCGCCCAGCTACCAATCCGAAGGTCGCAGTCTGGCGCGCACCGCCAGTCAGAAAGACATCTTACAAGGCGAATGCGACGGATTGCGGCAGTATCCCAATGGTGTTCTAGAAAAATGGAGTTTTTCCCGAAGTTCATTTGATGCAGATTTAGAAAAGTTTTGATCTGTTATTGTTGTCAGTATCTCTAAAATATACAAATACATTTGAATCCGAGAAATAAATTTCCTAACACCGCAAATTCTCAGGTTCGCGCCAAAATTCAAATATGACAATATATCAAATCAAATTTCGACGGGGTCCTGCCTGGGTCTTCGTAGTGTTGTATGGAGATAACTTGGATTTGACTATACTGTAGTGTTTCTAGTCAAAGAACGGACCTGGACCCATTGTCCCCTGGAACGGACCCATTTTGCAAATGGCCTCGAGTGAAAAAGTCAATAAAAATAGGGTTAATATGTTACTTGGTAACAGTTGTTTGAATTCTCCCGCCTGGTTTCATAGGTAGGGCGAGGTAGTTCAAGACACGCCTCTCGACTCGGCGGGGCTCCCTTCCACCTCTCCGACTGGCTGGCGCCGCACCCGGCCAGGTCCGTTCTTTGATTGGAAACACTATAGGACATCGATTCGTTATGCATAATGCATTTCTACCATATATATATATATATAAGATCAATATTTTACGTACCAGGAAAAAGAACAAGCGAATTAGCATCTGCACCTACTGTTCATCGAAAGCACTGGCACGAACATTGGCGTGTTCTTCGAAAACAGGGCATTCCTCATTTATCCTCAAATTCTGAGTACATTTCTTCAATTCGAGATTGATGAACACGAGACGCCTACTAGGAGCACGCAGTGTTCTATCATCCTATTCATCGACCTCTTCAAACAGTTCGCACTATCACATCAATTTAGCCTGTGCCCATTTCGCTAACTTCGGGCTTTCAGATCGGCGGCAAGGCTCCTGTCTACATCCGAGCAGTCAAGACCGACGATGAACAACCTGAGCGATTTGGCGAAATTTCGTTGGTCGATCAGTACGACATTTGTCTTATGCCCGAACGACCGAAACCTGTCCAAGATGTACAATGTCAGCAGTTTGGCGACTCAATTAAACATGACCTACGGCCGCCTGGATCGGATAATCCAAGAGCATCTGAACATGGAATGCTGGAATTATGCTTTATCCGTTGCAAAAATCCCTCAACACGCCGTTCAAGGGTGCGTGGCACTGACTCTTTTCACTCTTATGTTGGCCACTCTGTGGAAACTTCGGAAAACCATGAGCCCATGCACATTGATCTATCACGCAGCCACGGCCATCTTCGAGTATCCGATAGCCGTGAATGGAATCGCCGTCGGTTTCCTGTGGTACCACGCTTAGGAACCGTTTTACAATCGATTCTGGACGTTCGCAGTCTGGCGATTCCTGTTGGCCTCCGGTTGGACGATTGGCGATATGTTCAAGCTGGCTCTGTCGTGTCTGACCTTTTTCCTTTGCGTGGAGAGATTCGTCGCCATCTGCTTACCTCTCCAATTTCGGAAAATCAATCGCCCTGCGGTAGCTATATGCGCTGTCATGTTTTCACTTTCAGTTGGTAGCGCGCATT
>JAQGCW010000324.1:0-12749 GCA_034700065.1 Mesodorylaimus bastiani | reverse complement strand
CGGGAATGGGGTAGGGTTCAAAGGCACAAGGCCCGACTTGTCGACTGGCCAAGGTAAGAGCCAGGAGTGAGGTGGACGGGAAAGATGAATGTAAAAACCGATAAATAGTAATATAACTTTGAGCAGATAATGCCAAACTGCAAGAAAATAACTGATTGCTGCCAGTTTTGGTTTAGGTGAAAAAAGACAGAAACGAGGTAAACATCGAAGCATGAATATTTTATGGTGATAAGCGTTGGGCACTTTAAAATTGTCACACGACAATCAACACTTGTTTCTTATCCAGGTCAAGAAAGAAATCCTGCTAAGTTAGTATTACTTATTGAACAGAAGATTGTGAATTTCAGTTTAGCAATGGCGAATCTTCGTCTACAAAATCTTCTTCTATCGTAGGAGAGTCTGCATATCGGACATAACCGCCATTGGGTTGGCCATATGGTTCAATTTGTGCTTCGCCACTCGCGTCAAACTGAGTGTTATGGCGCAATGTATATTCAAAAGCGGCTGCCCCCGATGAACTCCAAGGACACAGTTCCGGCATATGGAGCGGTTCTTGGTCGCCCACCGGCTCTTCGTGATCATCCGCAGCCTCTCGAACTTCTTCCTGACCGAGTGTGGTTGGAAATCGTTCCATAGTGGTCATTCGGCAAAAGGCGTCGGACAGTAGAAGTATCAACGAGGTGTACTCGGATGGGAATCGCTGTTCCAAATATGTACCGATTCGTCGTTTGCATTCGCTGAACGACGGACGATTGGATGGCGTCGAGTTCCAGCACTCGAACATAATGGAGTATCTGGAACGTGCCATAGTGTGATATATGTATGCGAAGGAGACAGATGAAAGTGTCACTGTGTTCTCACATTTCATCAGTGGCCAGGGTCGGTTTCGCCAAACGATTCCCATTGCGTAGCCAATGAATGATCTCGGCACCACTTACATCCTCGCTAGAATATGGCATCTCGCCGCAAGTCATAATCTCCCATAAAACGATCCCGAACGACCAACTGAAGAAATAAGCGCGCATTAATCGAACGTGAATAGAGAACGAAATGAGAACTTACATGTCAGATTTATGGCTATACTCATAGTTGACGATGGATTCCGGAGCCATCCAAGGAATCGGAAGGCGCGTATTTCGAAACAAGAATTTATTATACGAATAGACAGTTTCCTTGTATCGCGAGAGACCGAAGTCGGCGATCTTCACCACACCGCGATGCGTAAGAAGTAGATTCCTCAGCGCCAAATCTCTGTGGACGATCTAAATAAAACGGCCAGATTCTTGTTGGGACAATAGGACAGGGCACTTACTGTACCTTCCATGCGGCCAAATGTTCCATGCCGTTAGCAGCCTGATACGCGTATTCCAGCAATGACTGGATTCCGAAATCGGGTGCTCCCGCTTCATAGTCCAACGTATGGTTTTGTAGGTAATTAAGAAGCGATCCCTTCTCGCAGTAGTCAGTCAAAACGAACAGGTGCCCCTGTTCCACAGCGCTCGTACATGCACCGATCAACGTGAGAACGTTCACATGTGGTCGTAGGTGAATCATTATTTTGAGTTCACCAATAAGCGCTCGATGATGTTCGGAGTTGCTGGTATCTAAATGAAATGATAGAGACTGATTCGATTCACATGTGCACTTAGAGGGTTCAGAAATGTTGCAAGACACGTCCAATCGCCAGTACGTGAAGTAAAAATTTCTTGTCCTGCAGCGACATTGTACAGTGAAATTATAAAAGGATGTTCAATGTTCAGTGAGCAATTCTCAGGATCCAAAAGAGATATCGATCTGACTTTTGGTGTGGGCTGACATGAGTCCTGATTATGGGAAGTAATTGAATGCGGAAGTCAACCACATCCATCCATGCATGATCGCTAATTGGGTTTTCAAATTTAGCGCGGAAGGTTAAATTCAAGCTCTTAGTTCAAGCGATACAAGGCACCATGTATCTTGTTCGCGCTCATTCTCTTCCTCATCATCTGGACTTTGCTCACACCAAATTTCAGATTGATCTCAATTTTGGATCTTGAGATATCGACCTGAACATCGGAAGTCCATTTCATCATCAACCTTGGGTACCGGTCACATCATGAGCTTACTTTTTGGAACTTTTACGGCGACATATCGGCGCGTGTTTTCCCCGGACTGGAGCACTCCACGGTACACGCGACCGAACTCTCCATCACCGATCACCTTCTGCAGATCGAATTGACTTTGTTCGATTTCATAATTCGTAACGTATGGGAGAATGTCGGCTTGACTATTCAGCGGGACGAGGTCGTTCAGCTCCATATCTGTATGCAATTCGGGTCGCAATGATTCGGCGAGTGCCTTGAACACAGCCTGAAACGAGAGACGCAGTTTGCAAAACGAAATGTGATAAGTCGATAACAAATGCTTTCGTTTACTCGACGCCGCAACCATTTCATCGTCAGAGTGATGATACCCAGCGAGAGTACGACGAGTGCGGAAGTCACCGACCAAATTATGGCCAATGGTGGCGCAGAATTTTCGTGAGATACATTAAATCGTCGTCGAATATCACCATAGCCGTTTCTGGCGTAACATTCGTAGATCCCAGTCTCATTCACGGTCATCGACGTTTTGTTCGTATATAATTGTCGCATCTCAGGTTGCCCTGCAGGCAAAGAGCCAACCACAGGATCATCAGAACCGGAGGATTTGCTCCAAACTATCGATGGCTCTGGCGAACCAACGATGGGACACGATAAATCCCTCGTGCCGCCGGGCGCGATAGACGCTTCTTGATACACGAATTGGCTACCGACAAAATACGGCTTTTTCGGTTCCATCACGATAAGACGGAAATTAAGTAAATTCATTTGTCGCCGCATCTTTTCGGGGTTATTTAGCACCTCCTGCCGATGTTGTATCAGTTTCGTAAACGATGACTCGATCATGCCGCATCCATAATCGCCCGTATGACTCAATCCTAGCTTCGCGAAACGCAACTCCAATACTCGGCTATTATTCAGACGAAACCATGTGATATTTATGTCGGGATCGTATTGTACGAAACCATAAACGAAAGTGAAATATTCGTTATTGCTTGGCCGATAGCACCGGCTGCATTGTTCGGACGAGTTCAATTTGCACCAAGCGATCGCGTCCCAAACGCAAATCGGAACGAGACATCGCAAAGTGAGAGTGTCGTTCACGTATTTCGCAACGCTTCGACGATTTCCGCCATCGCCGCCAGTCGGAATAATCATGACTTTTTCGCCACGATCGTACGAAGGTACGAACGTGCCCTCGATCGCACGCAGTTCAATAGTGGTCTCGATACTCTGATTTTTCTCAGTCAACCAAATTTGACTTCGAAAGAAGCACGAACGGACGATCTTCACGTTTATCTTGTATGCGTCAAGTAGCCCCGGTCCCAGTGAGCCACCTTTCACGATGCTCACTAAACCGCAATCGTCGTAAAGCGACTCAAAGGCAGTCGCGTTGTTCAGCTCGCAAGTTGCTTCCGATTGGCTGTGCATTTCGTGCGTTCCATTCATGAACGCTTGGCCGTAAATGAGCAGCGTGTAAAGACGACCCAGTGGTAAATACGTACGAAAATCGAATTGCGATATGCGTTCCGGGGATCGGATTTCGCTCAATGTGTCGCTCATCGAGGGTTCGATCGCGAAAACGCTCAACTGTCTATATATATTCAACCATGTTCCATTCGCGGTTTTGTACTCCAGTACGAATGTGAAATTTGTATCTCGGATTGCGCGAAAAGTATTCCTCAAAGTAACATTCCCAAAGTTCTCAATCGACGCGAACAACCGACTGGAATTGAGAGCGAAATTCGTCACATTTTCGAATGGTCGCACAATCTGATTCTCAGGGAACAGAACGTATTCCCTGTACTCCATTCCAAACGGAACGTAGAAAATGAACTCGTACGAATATGGATAAAGAAAGGCGACTCGTACCTCGTCAAATAATGGCGTTAGAATCTGAGGCTGCGTCGTGTGCTCTGTTACTGCTGCAAATAAACACAGGCGTAAAGTACGGGTTACAACCGAAACTGCTTATTTCAACAAATGACAATAATTTCGCACGAAACCACCACCTAGAGTAGACATGACTTTGAAAAAATATTTACTATAGATTACCGTATTACCTCGAAAGTCTCACTAGGAAGATAAAAAATCAATCGACCTCCAGGAGGGGAGACTTTCGTCGGGGGTGACTCTTTCGAGTGGAACTTTCAAAATTTCGATGTGCTCAGTGTCCAAGAAAATTCAGGAAATTTTCCGAGATTTTCGGTCAAATTGATCACTGAACACTGGTAAATCACTGACCAGGCAGTAAAAAATAATTTTTGATAATTCAACAATGTACAAGAATAGGCCGAACAAGGCCACCGGGAAGACTTTAGTGGTACTGTAATCTCGAGGGACTCTTCGACGTAATATGGTAATTCTTATAAATATCTACAGTATATCTCGAAAAGATACAGTTTTGTGTTTACATCTTCTAAAAATTAAAAATAAATATTAAAATTTGATATCAATTTTGGATTGAAAGAAAATCAATTTTTTTCTGTAAACCGAATTCCGATCAAAGATTAACGTTTGTTTGTCTCTCAGTGACTATTCCAAAAATGCAAAGCATCCAAAAAAATTACCAACATTTTTGAAAATCTAAAAAATTACCAAGCTGTGCGAGAAACTAGGGAATTATGAGGACGAAAAAAAATCTCAAATTTAAAAATATGTCGACCTCAAAAAGATGTGATACTAATTTGGGAAAAGATATCCTGTGCAGTCTAGATACGTATCCATATCAACATGACCCACACCCCGTTTATAAGGACATCGTGTTCTGTACAATGTGCACCGATTATAAGAAACTTCATTGACTGGATTGTCGAGTTTCTTTACAGCGGGTGCCCGAATCCCGAATTACTTCAAAAAGAAAATTTGTAATGGATGTACCAGACGAAAAATGTGCGCGTTTATGCAAATTTCGCATTATCACAACGCATTAAATCACAAATTTGCATAAATGTGCACATTTTTCGTTGGGACATCCATTCCAAGTTTCTTTTTTGAGAATAATTTGATATTTCGAGCACCCCCAACAAGGGATTTCGCCTGCATATCCGAGATACGTGCATCCACATACCTCGGTCATTTCTCAAGGTCAACTCGATCGTATCGTACGATTCGTCGATGGTCGTATTTGCACCTGGCGTTAATAAATTGCAAGTATGCACCCCAGTCGTCTCGTACGTGACGTTCTCGATCTTCAGCGTCGATCGGAATTGTTTGTCAGTGGGAGTAGTAGATTCATAGTGATAACCACCGTTCTGTTATGTGAGAGAAACTGGTGAAGAGTTCGCGGCGAGCGAACTAAAACAATGATTTACCTTTTCAATAATCGACTGTCCATTTTTCTTCCATGCGACTGGACCAATCATGCTCGTACAAATCAAAATTAAAGTGGAATATAATGGCACAGAAATCGTGCCCACTTGCCCTTCGGTCACTTTACTTAAAATCTCGAAGCTGCTGTTTCCCACAGCGTAGTTGATCTGTAATTGCGCTTGAATGTAAGGCGCATTCATTGGTTGAATTGTGCAGAATGGCCCCGGCCACACTGACATTTTGAACGGAAGTTTTGACGGTTCGAAAAGTTCACTCGACGTGGTAACTAGACCTCTCACGAAACAATTCTGAAAGTGTCTAGGCTATTCAGAAACTTTAATAGTTGAACGTAAAGTAAACAGACGTTATCAGTGAGTAACGCGGGTATTACAAGGTACAGAGATTACAGCGAAATATGTCGGCCAAAAAAGATATCACGCGGGGCACATGTTCAAGAGGGATGGTAAACTTGACTTTTATTCTCCCCGATGGAAATTTAGAGGCCAAATCGAATAAAGAAATGAAGTGATCGAATCGAAATTTAGTTTCAGAGGATTTCATTGCACTGTTATACAAGGTTGTAAATATTGTATGGCTGAAGCCTATGGCACAGTGAACATGATGTTTGCATTTGATCAAAACAAATACCGAGAACGAATCCGGCATTGTCCAAATCGGAAGTGAAGTAATCCCTTGGGTGAAGAAATAGCCTACAGCAGTAAAGTCGGCCTCAATCAATCTCAAAGACACACTTTACACTTTGCAATCTCCACCGCTTCCATTATGCGCGTGCGCAGCTTTGCTTCTCCCATTCGTTCCTCCAGCAGCCGCGCTGTATAGTCGCCTCCAACCCGCCGCTCTCTTGCTAACATTCGCAATGGATTGCCAAAAGCGTTATTCTCGATTCCGTCAATATTTGCCGATCATCAAATCGATTCATCTTGGGCAATCGAGACGAAGAAACTCAACAGCGCCGATTAGAATTTGGTGTTTCCCTCGGGATATTTCACAATCGAGAATTTTCGGTCGACAAGAAAGTAAGTGCGAATTGTTTTCCTTGTTGTTTTTTTTTAATTTGCATTTATGATTATGAAATTGTGTTTTGTTTTCTTTGTCAGCGAGCTCGGCTTGTGTTTCGATTGCGCTACTGATCGCCGTCGATCGTCTATTTCCATCGTCCGATCGCTCATCGTTGCATCTCTCGCCGATTCTCGATAGACAATTCGCCAATCGCCTGATCGAAAATTTGATTATCGGCAATCAATTGCACGATGGATTTGTGAACGACAGATCCTCGACGGGCCGTCTTCGAATTCCCGACGCCATCGCCCTGATCAATCGAGAATTGAAAACGTCGAAATCGACCGATTATCGATTGGCCGAGTTGAATCACGTGACTGAACGTGATCGAGTTTTTACGCAAGGGCTTCTTCGAGCGTACGTTGGACGGATTGTGAAATTTTGGGACGATCGATGTCGAGGAGAAGGATTGGAGAGAAGAATAGAGTAAGTCTATGCTGTTTTTATTGATTTTTTTTAATTCTTGGAATGAGTATTTTATTTATCAGAGCTGCGGTCAATTGATCAGTTATACAAACTGTATCTGAATCCTCAATTCACTGGAGAACTGAAACGGCAACATCTCTGTTCTTCCTCCTTGTATTTCCTTTCCTCTGGTTTTTTTTTTCAGCTGGCCGCCAGTCGCCTTCGTCGTCATCGTGAATCGACGAGCAATTCTCTTCGTTTACCAATCGTCCAATAAACTCCTATTTGTGGTCGACACTCACTCGCATCCTGGACGAATCGCTCGTGGTCTTCTCGTGGCCGCCTCCAAAGTCGTCGATTTCCCAATCCTCTCGTCGATGATATTTCCAAAAATATTTCCCGCGAAGAAACGCGCGTCGAAAATGAACGATCGGAAAAGCTACGAGATTTCTTTGATTAGTGCAGTGAAGGTGGGAATTTGATTTTTTTTTATCTGTTTAGTCCGATGTATGTTAGTCTCTATGCGAGTTTTTAGTTGAGCCTGGTGTTTTAGTTTGTGTTTTTAGAAAATCCATGGCGGTTTGATGAAGGCAACGAATGCAAAATATTTCCTCCGAGTCGGATTTGAACCAGCGACCTATGGATGCCTGATCATACCACTACAGTCCACCGCTCTACCAACTGAGCTATCGGAGGGATGCAAGAAGCCCCCCCTTGAAGCACATAAATCTGCGGGCATTGCATCCTCTACGGGGCCTCATGGAAATTTTAAGATGTGCATCAGTCCAAGAGCAGTTCTTCTATTACGAACGTTTGAAGATCTTTTTCGACAAACAACAGTCCTAAACTGCCACGTCTATCAAAACTCGACGTTGCCTCAAGTAATTGCTGCCCATGCTCGGAATTTAAAAATAAGCCTCTTTCGAATAGGCTTCTAATCCCGATTTCCGTCAGTCGAAGATCATTCGAACCATTCGATCCTTATCTTCAAAGTCGAACACGGCTAATGTTCCCGTCCCAGCAGACATGCTGGATAAGTAGTTGGATGTCGAGAAATTCAAATTATGCATCGTCATCTCAGATCGAGGTCGCAAAGGTCATCGATGATATTTGATTAATACCGAATTCAAAAATGTAATTTGTTCTTTTCTAAGTCCTTTTTGACGAAATGAGGAGTATTCTTACTGTGTGTAACCACCCGATTGCCTACCGCCACGAAAAAGATTCGAGTTTTCGAGCCATTTCAAATTGCGTAGCCATGGTAAAAGTATAGCACACACTTTCTCCTGCCATCGTCCATTTCATCGAGGATCATTTTGCTATTGCTTGGAGTAACAGGTTCATTTTGATTCATTGTTCGATTGGGTGGATTCTGCAGAAGGATTGCGAGCTCCATTTTTGCGACCTCCAAGTCCACAGTGTTCGATACAGTCTGGTCTACTTGATATAAACTTTCTCTTCAATACCAAGCTATCAGGAACCGGAGTCATTTGTATATATTTCATATTCTTATGAAACTCTGACACATAAAATGTTACCCGCATAGATCCAAAGATCTCTAAAACAAATTGCGCGTCGTATTACTCTTCAACAATCCGCAACATCTTTTCTCTCGCTTATATTCCGCTTGTTCCACTTGTTTCATATCGACTTCTTTCACTTTCACATCGGCCGTGAATTTGGGCGGTCTTTGCGTCATTTTCGTTGCAGCCACGCTGTACGTAAGATTATTCATCATCTTCCGTCCCATCTCTTCGCGTTGTCTCTCGTCCATGAGGAAATCGGCCGCCGTCTCACGGACATCGGTGGCCAAACTGTAAGCAACGGCCGCGTGTCGATCCAGAATACAATTCAACTCGATGTCTTCTTCACCTTCGCCGAATGGACGCATCAACTCGCGCGCCACGTTGAACCAACCGACGTAGAAGAGGAATTGCAAGATGGTCAACCACGGGATGCCCAAGTCGACGGCTTTGCCGAGATTCTGATGACCGATCAAGGCGTAGGCGAAGTAGCCGTAGACAACAACTGCTACGGTTTGAGTGTAGACCAACGGGATGCCGATCCAATCGTAGCTAAAGGGCAGAATTATTAGGTGACGGCACATCAAGTTCTTGCTCCGCAGAATCGCACATATGGTACAGGTACTCAGATTTTGTCTGCTGCAAGCGGGAACGTTTGAGTGTCTTAAAGGCTTGATGCCCACAATCAGCGAGTTCTTCTCGGAAGATTCTGATATACTGTCATCTGACAAGGAAACTACCCGAAGTGTGTTCTTGAAATATCGATTTTGGTATCAAAACGCAGCTTATTGTCTGAAAATTCATTGACAGGAAAACGAAAAAAGCGATACTCACCGTCAGCCGGGAATGGAACCATGGCTCTCCAGATAATAGATGCGTAGTGGCAGCATAGCAGATCGGTTATCTGGAGAGCCGTGGTTCAATATCCGGCTGAGTATCGCTTTTTTCGTTTTCCTGTCAACGAATGATAGACTGAAAAGACCAAAGCAAAATTTGAGCGGCGTCTGATCATCTAGTCAGCTTCGGAAAGCTTTCAAATTCGACTGACCACTTTCGGACGCTCTCACGGCTGACCGGATAACCAAACACCGCTCAAACTTTGGCTATAGCCTTTGCAGATTATAAGCTACATTTTGACACCAAACTCGATATCAGATTCAAGAACACACTTCGGGTAGTTTCCTTGTTTTTCCTGCACGCAAACACCCAAAAGAAGCATCGCAAATCGTACATACGTAAACAGATTGCGCAAATCCTTTCGAAACGTATTCAACGACGAGCAAAGCATTAAGTTGCCACCCGGACTGACGGCTCTCTCGTAGATCCACTCCAACGGCATTTGCCACTGCGTATTCTTACATTTGCACTCTTGAATCACTCGCATCTCCTCCTTGGTCGCCAGTCCGGCATCGATTAGATGCTCCAATTGGGGGAAACGTTTATAGACTCGACTCGATATTTGTCGAAACACCATCGCCTCGCTCAACACCAACCATCTGGCCACCGATTCGCGTTTAGCACGCGCATCCGGATCGCCGTGAAACACTGCATTGGCGAATGCCAAACAGTCGTCGGGCCACGAAATCGACAACACTTGATTCCACCATCGTGTGACGACTTGTCCCACGTAGAAGCCGAGTATGAATACGATTTGAAGATTATTACAAAATGTTCCGAATAGATTGATCACCTCCTCGGCGTTCTTCACTCCATTCGGAAGTCGATACATCAATTGCATCAGGGCCAGACGAACGAGAAACCACAAGAGTAGCCATATGGCCAATTGTTTCCATACGATCTTCCATACGCTTCCTTTCCAACGAAAGAGAAGCGTGGTGAATCTATCGTCGTATGAAATGGTCATTTTCACTCGAACTCTCTCCGAGCTAGCTAGTTGTCAACTTCGAGAGCGTTTCGCACTCTCATTCGAGCTCTCTTGTCGAGACAGGTAGAGACTGCAAGTGAAGAGGAAACTGGTCTGATTGAGTGATGCAGGATCCGGTTCCCGAGTTTGCTTTTCCCATAGAATGTACCATCATTCTGGGAATACTCGAATGAGCATTTGTAAGTTAGGAGAACTCGTTTGGGGTTGTTTTCTTAGAGGGTCTGTGGGGGGGACTTGTTCCGTTTTTCTCACCAAATGGACGAGCCTACATGATTTTTTTTGTGATTGTTGAGGTGAATGGAAAATGGAGATGGACCGGATGGATGGATGAAACAAAATGCAAACCTGAATGTTTGTACAGTAGAATGGGCCCTCATGTTTCCGAGAGATAGGATTGCGACAAAGAATGCTCGCGAAGTGTCATCCTGAATCTGATATCGGTTTGGTGTCAAAATGTAGCTTATGGTCTGAAAAGTCCGTCACAAGTCGAATCACCAGTGCTACTTCTTTTTGCGTTTTTGCATTTATCGATTTTTTTGATAATTTTAAAGCCAGACGCAATCCTTTTGGTTCATTGAGGCATAATTGGTAGAGCGGTGGACTGTAGAGTGACACAGCTGTCATCCATAGGTCGCTGGTTCAAATCCGGCTCGGAGGAGCACGGTTTTGCCTCCTGAACTGACGTAGTGTTATGGAGTTGTTGTGATAACACAAAAAACACAACTAAAACATTTGCTCTATGACAAGCTTTGGTTTTGCACTGGCAATTTCGCCACCCGGCTTGGGTGACTTGGGTAAAACTCCTCTTCCTCCACCATACACAAAAAATTCACAGGAAAATAGAAAACATGAAAGAAAAAAGAGATGAAAAAGTCCAACTGTTCAGTTCTGACATTATTCCCGTCGTCACAAAAAAACGAAACATGAAAATACGAACCCTACCTCCGCTCTATCTGCCTCCCGATCATTGGAATCTTGCACGCCGGCTTTAATTCGTTACTCGTCCACTGCACCGCCGATATCGCCGATTTCCATCGCATCCAAAAACGCCTCCACATCAGCTTCGGTTTCAAAATTATATCCATCACCTCAAGAATTCTCATCATCGATTGCCGTCCACCGCCGCGCACGCAATAACCACTCGAACCGCCTGTATGATCGTCGGACCAACAATCGAAACAGATCTTGTATCCCGCACGACCACGCCACATCCGTAACAACGCTCATTCAAAGTATGACCACCACGACAACTGCAAAAACAGAACAAAAACATTGTACCGAACTAACGAAGAATTTCGATACCAAATTCATACAATACTTACGCCGATTCCTTTCGTCGTTTCTCCTCCATCGCCGCTTCTTCCTCGTCGTCGTCGTCGTGGCATCGCCGCTTTCGTTCCAATCCCATCGTACTAGCGATCGATATTGGCGGATATGAAATAAGATTCTTGCTCGCCAGACGCGTATCTATCGGACTCGAATGCGGACGCTTGATCGACGAAGCCACTGAAAGCGGCGCAATCGGCCCCGAAAGAATTCTCGGACGACTGATCGACGAAGGCGGCGTAGCGATCGGAACCGGAGGCGGCACGGGAGTTGGAATCGTCGTTAGGCATGGCTGAGGTTCGATCGGTTGTAAAGCGGATTGTTGATTGCGGGCGCAAGTCGACCAATGACCACGTAAGCCGATCTCTCCATCAGAAATCTGAAAAAATTTAAGCCTTAGAGTTCGCCGATTAGACAAAAAAAATAAGGAGATTGAAATCAACAAACTTTGAAAAGACGATAAAGTGGCGAAGCCCAGGAGATCTGAACCTGCAGTTGAATGAGACTTCTAACGAGTGGGATTCAGCCCAAAAGTGGGTGCCCGAATCTCGAATTATTTTCAAAACGGAAATTTGGAATGGATGTCCACGAAAATGTGCGCGTCTATGCAAATTATGCATTATCACAACGCACTAAAATCACAAATTTGCATAACGCGCACATTTTTCGTCGGGTAATCTATTCCAAATTTCCTCTTTGGAAATAATTCGAGATTCGGGCACCCGCTATTGGCTCAGAACCATGCCGGACTTAATCATCCAATGTCACCAAAGATTGTCTTACCTATCCTCCAGAATGGCCCCAGATCATCCAGCCTCCAAAGATATCGATTAAAAGCGCAACTGTTGTCATCACTCGCTAATTGTAAGCCTCACATTAGACTGCTCCTGTATTTCTGTACTGAAATCGGTAAAGTCAAGTTAGTCATCTTTGAAAGATAGCGCTGGATCTAGATTTTACCCCTTTTGCGCCGAAACACTTATTAAAAAGGACTACATATATGAGGCCTTATTGCGATCTGTCGATGGGAAGAGCACTGTTGCAGTCGAATGTCTCCCCCTTCGGCTTTCAAAACATTCATAGTTTGTCATAAGTAAAATGAACCTGCACATCACTGTTGCGCTCCTGTCCCAAGTC
>JAQGCW010000323.1:0-12757 GCA_034700065.1 Mesodorylaimus bastiani | reverse complement strand
AGCTCCCGCAAATCGAGAGACTACCTCAGGAGAGGACGATGTTTGCTAGCCACTTATGACATTCCCGCATCGATATCTATCGCGTTTTGTGCGTTGATAACATTTTCAGTGGTTTCGAACTTTCGATTTCACCTTCACGCACAAAAAGCGATAGAATCGATGCGGGAATGTCATAAGTGGCTAGCAGACATCGTCTTCTCCTGAGGTAGTCTCTCGATTTGCGGGAGCTTTTCGCAGGCGATTAGCTGACGAAGCAGAGGTTTTGGCGTGGACATCGCCGAGTTAAATTACCTCTCTAAAGGTGATCTTTCGATTCTGAACTTAAAATTTGTGTGTGCATTTGCCCTTTTTAATGCTAAAATTCTCAAACCGATTCGATCTTGTAAAGAAACTTTTTCTGGACGGATCGCTTTCGTTCTATATCGAATGTACATGTCCGATTTTCGAAAGGCGCGGGGCACCGACACCAACACCGGTATCAAATTCTATCACACTGTTCGTGGTGCTTCCTTGTAAATCGATTTCGCATTGGAAAATATGTCGATGGCCCCGCGCGTGAGCCTGGTGAACCTGATTACGGATTCCCCAAATGAACGCCGAGAAACACGAGAGGCGAATTTATAACAAAGGAGCTTTCGTGACACAAATTGATGCGTTCCGTGACACCTGGACGGGATAGACAGGACAATACTCGAAACTCGCCAATCATCAAGCTGTAAAAATATCACTAAGAAACCGAGGCAGTAGGTGCGACGGGTTCGGAAATACTACGACGAGCCAAATAAGAGCTCAGAATCAATGTGAATCCGAACCTAAACCACTGATTGACTATTGCGCATCCCATACCTGGGGAGGTGTGACTTTTGATATCGTTTTATTAATCTTGTGTGTTTATAATCTAAATCTCCCATAAACCGGATTTATTTGCACTACTTATGAACTGCAGCACAAAACTCAAAAATGCTCATGAAGGATATGACAATGGTACAAAACACCAAATGCACAAAATATATTCGCTAAGAAGTTTACAACAACAGCTGCTACAAATTTACATGTCGCGTGTGGAGGTCTCGCCATCCAAATTGTCCTCGGCATACAATTTTTTAGAGCGCCCTAACACTAATCAAACAAAAATCTATGCGACCAGTGCGAAGTGCTCGCAATAAAAAAATGAATGACAAAAAAAGCTCAACATCGTATTTTGTTCCCCATGAAAACCACCACATCTTCTTGGTACATTTTGCGTTGCCTCATACATCGTTCCTTGCCGGTATATTACCTACTGCGTTATCGTTTCGAAACAGCTTCAAACACACGCGAAAAACTGCCTTACAGTTGCCGACAAACGCTTTACGAAATCGCGCGAAAAAAATCAAATATATGAAAAACAATTCCCCGTGTTCCAAGGACAGAAATTGATCCTTGGTGACATCAAGAATCCACCCGGCTAGATACATGTTCGCAGAGAACAGATTCGCGGCCAGTGTACAATATGTCCCACGCTCGATCCCCCACACCTCAATCAGCCACTGCATGTTCATGAGGGATGTGACGCTGATATCGATCATCATCACAACCATATCGACCATTTGGAAACGACAAAGCGCCGACATATCCTTGTACTCCTTCATAGCTGACTGTGAGCTCATCATGTTTGAGACGGTTCGCCCCCTCGTGAACAATTTCAGAATGATCAGTGCACTCGACACGGACAAAAAGATCATGAGGAGCACCTTGATCGTGATAACTATATAACCGATATAATGTGTGTAGATGTGTGTGCCGAAATCGTCGCGCTCTAGTTCATAGCTAGAACCGTTCATTAACTCGCTTGGCAAAGATACGCGCGGTCTGACCTTGTACAAAAAGAGTGCCTCCATTTCGATCAAACTGATCAGAAACGAGATCACAACTGATGCGTAAAAGAATTTGTTCGTGTTGATTTTAGCGTACTTTACCGGCAGTACAACGGCCATGAACCTCTCCGCGGTCATGAAGGCCGAAAGAATGTTCAACATGAACCGCCCAGCTACGATTGTATCTTTCATGGCGCGCGGCCAAATGAGATTATACGACCAGTTTTGTAACAGATTCGGATGCGGGCCTGGATGGAAGTAATACAACGCCCCCATGCAGAACTGGACGAAAGAAATGACCCTCAAGAACATAAACGTAGTCCCGTTAAGCGTGCTCGACATCAGGGTGAGGAACAAGAGCAGATTGCTCGCACATCCGACGTGATACAGGTGGAATTGCAATGGATGTGTTACCGGCATGCCGACGGTGATGATGTAATCGAACCACTTTTGGCGCGCACAATAATATTTGATATTCTCGCACGTCCATACGCATTTGGATTCATCAGTGACCAAACCGACGATTATCGGGGCTCTTATATAGCAAGCGAAATGAAAGTTGGTGTTATTGTTTATGACGCATTCCAATTGGGTTGCGCTTGATTCCATTTTCTTGTTCTTTTCCGATTGGTTGGACGGAGGCTGAAATAGGCTAGATTACAACCAGGTGAGCATTGGCGAAGCGCACAGTATGAGGCAGAGTACGCAAATCCGGTCTGGAACGCGACGTGCAAACGGAATTGACTCGTTTTGAACCTCGTTCTCATCGGAATCAGTTCCGATCGCGCCCGAGGTGATGCGGAGGACAAGCAGCTCGGCGAGAACGGTAGCGTTATATATCCCGATTTAGTCACGTATCGAATTATTGTTTTTACTTCTGTGACGTTATATGGCCAGGAACGCGATGTCATTTCCCTCCATAGGAACGCACGCTTTTGCCATTTGTAATATAATGGATGTGCGTGAGGAGAATCACCAGCGTAATTTGGCATTTGCGTGTGTGCCGGGTCGAACGGAAGCCGGACAGCTTTGAGCCGTTCAAACTAGCACATCACTGGGCGGAAGCTTTCGATTTGGACGAGCAGCGTTTCGTTTATGTGCCTCGTCGTCCCCAGTGCTCTTCTTACGTAGGGTCAATACGGAGGGGGTTCACAGAAGCGTCTGTCTGCATCATGTGCTCGAGCCAGTAAATCAGGAGACAAAAATTCACGCTCGTAGAAGAAAACCGTCACACACTATGATTAGGATTCAGAAGAGTTAGAGCGATATGCCAAGAGCTGCAGCAGCAGATCTGAGTTTCAAACCAACGAATGTGAATTTGTATCCTCGGAGGTGGTGTCAATCAATTCCATGCGTAAAACAAGTGTCAATTTTTTTGGTACGGGCAAGATTGAGCTCCAGAAAATGCCGGCGGTATCACATCATCACCAGGAAACGAAATGTTTGGACGCTTTGGATCGATCAAGATGGCGATCACGTTGTCGGAACGCAGACCCTGTTCGAGCGGGAAAACGCGAGGAAGAACAAGAAAGACCAGGAAACGAAATGTCAACCCCTCCGGATGGCACGATTTCGACATCTGTAAAAGCAGCACGCGCCTCCTAGATTCACGTGCATACGGGTAGAAAAAACTGTTCGAACTGCACAATCAATAGAATATGGCTGATCACCGATCGAAATCGGTGGTACTACGACCGCCAAAGTAGTGGCCCTGCATTTTCTCGATTGGACACTCACTAAACCTCATTAACCGTCACATTGGGACAGATCCATGAGTTTTTGCTGGGTGTCGTGCTCAACGTACTCTTTTCCTTTCGCGGCCCAAAGCATATCGAATTTTTGTACCCCCCCCCCCGAATATAACCCCCTCCCAGAGGTGGGTCGAAATTTTTTCCCTCGGGATTATAAACGAGTAAGACGGTATGCTCACATCAGTTGTATCGAACAGGGTTAGAATATCGATTGAAAAAACGCTGGGTAATTCGCTGTTGTCACTTCGTCTGAATTCGAAGCGTTGTCCCGTGAGAGTAGCAGTTGACTTCTTTGAGATCCACACGTCTGTAGGAAAGAAGCAGGAGAGGCATGGTCGCTCAATATACATCCACGACAAACAAGGAAGAGCTCCCCTCAGCTTTGATGTAATACTTGTGCCAAGGTCGAGTGCAGTGCTATCGATCGCCTCTAGTTTGTAGCAAGATCTCATCCATGTAAGCCTCATGAAAGCAGAATGAGTACCAACCCGGTTTAGTCCTTTATCCTCATTGCCTCCAACTATTGTTTCGCCAACCATTCACGGTCCTACCAGGCTTGACCATTGTATAATAGCAATTGTTTACGATGCAAAACTTTACCACTTGGTCAAAGAAGTAGAGAACAAATGGATATCAAAATGTGTGTGTCCACATGATGTGCGCGAAAAAATTTCTCATCATATCAACCAAAGTGCAATGTGAAGTCCGAAAAGAACTCTCATCCGATTTAAAAAAATGTGCAAACAAACGTTAACGCCGCCACAAGAGTCCATAATAAAGACAAAAGTTTGTCCATTAGTCCATAGCGTCATTCAGAAGTTCTTCCAACTGTACTGTTATAAACTCTCCTACCCTACTCACTCGCTTCGCTCTCAAACCCGTACAAAAGCTCTGGCTCGTTTTGCACCAACAAGAAGCGTTTCAACGCCGTCGGCAAGCAATCTAAGCTAGCGATCGAATCGTCGGCTTTCTCCTTCAAATACTGACGAATCGTCGTACGACACAGGCGTTGTAACGAGATCAGCGCCATGGATCGTTTCAATTCGATCAAAGCACCCAACAAGGCGTTATTCGGCGAATAAGTTCGTCGATTTTGTTCCATCATCGCCATTATCCAACGTTCGCCGTCCAATTTTACACCGAACGCCAACAATCGCTCGATGATCCACGACGAATCCAAACTGTACGAACAGGCCAGTACGGCGTAGTACAACGGCGAGTTGCCGTACTGATCTCGAACATCAGTACGGCACGCGGCTCGCAGCAAAGCTTCGATCATCGGCTCATTCTTACGAATTATAGCCAAATGCAACGGAGTCCGACCGTTCAAATCGCGCAAATCCGGAGGTGCACGAGCGCGGGTCAGAAGTAGCTCAGCCATACGTCCGCTCTTGGCTTGTAACAAGTAGTCTGCCTGTGCCAAACGATGCAAGGGCGACCAACGCATATAATCGTCGCGAGAACTGACCAAGAAGTCTTCCACGGGCAGAACGTCGATCAAAGCGCTCATGGTCGCTTCCTCCAATCGCAAAGCGTAATTGAACGGATTGGTCGAATCTTTGTTCGATGAACGGCGCAAGAAAAACTGGCGAGCACTTTCTTTGGTCAATAATCCGACGAAAAATGCGACGATCTCGTCGTAGCCTTTCGAGCAGGCCAACGAGAACGGACTGATCTCGCCCGAATAGTCCGAACGGAAGATCAAACGCAAATACGTATCCGAGATCGAATCGCGATCGATCGTATCGAGTCGATCGCCATCGAATCCGACAAATACTTTGACGATATCCAAACAACGTAAATAAACGGCCAAATGCAACGGATTCAATCGATCGCTATTGAGAACATTGATTTTCGCACGTTCTTTGAGTAAAATTTCGATCAAATCTTTGCGCCGATCTCGTACGGCCTGATGCAGCGGAGTCTCGCCACGCCGATTGCCAGGATTCACGCTGCATCCGTATCGAACCAGACGAGCCACGATTTCGCGATGGCCGGATTCAACGGCTAAGAATATGGCCGGTTTGTTGTCCGGAGCGAATTTGTGATCCACGTCGACCGATTTGGATGCGAGAAGGTTTTCCACAACTTCCGCGTGATTATTCTTGATGGCCAAGAAGAACGAAGTCTGAGAATCCATCGGAATGGAAGTCATCATCGACGAAGAGCAGAGTTTTACAAAGAACGGCGTGGGTTGAGTTGGAGTAGTGGTCGAAGGCGAAGATTCAGAATGAGAAGAAGACGCGAAAAGCGGATTCGAGTGGTTTGTGGACATATGAAAGTGTATGAAAATATAGACAGGGAGAGTTTTATTTCGAGAGGAGAGATAGAGATATTTAGAGCGGGACTCGAGCTGGATGGAAGGAGAAAACCAAACAACAAACCCTACCGTAAAGGAGAGTATTACGTATAACCGGTGGTAAATCTCACCCGTTCATTGAATATCTATAACCGTTGCCTTTAACCGTCGCAAAATTACCGAATAACCAGAAAGGTTCCGGAGTTCCGTATTACACCGCTTCAGTATATATCGCAGCCCCAAATCTGTTTCCATGTTTGTAGCTTACAAGATTTGAATAAGGGGTGTGTTATACCTGCCGCGACCACTTGGATGAGGTACGCAGGTACATAGAATGCTGAGCACATAGTCGCAGTATATTTGAAAACGTAGGTTCTTCAGTAAATCTGTGCTCTTATCGTTAGTCGACCAATTGTCCAACTAAACTTTTCGTTGATGCTGTTTTAGCGTTTGTGTGGTACCTTCTGCCACCCAGAAGAACAGAACAGCTGCCCCCTCCATCAATAATCACCTTCGTTCAGCCGACGAAAACCGCATTAGTAAAAATGAACACAGAGTGCGAACCTCATCGCTTCTCAAGTACGTACGACAGAATCATCAGGCGCTACGCGAATCTTAGGTTTGCTCGTGACGCGACACAGATTTAGCTACCAAAATTGGGAACGACTAGAATGAAACACAGCCTCAACTCCCTTACATCTAGGTTTGTCGATGCATCTTCTGACTTTGTTTGTCTCGCTAGGCTGAACCTGGGCAAGGCAGAGGGTAAAAGCGTTTCTCTGACATTAAGTCATTGGAATCCGTAACACGCGAAGAAATGATTGCAAATAGCTTTTTCAGTGTCACCTGATACACACGTACGACGAATATCCGAAATCAACCGAGGAATTTTTGTGGATGACTCCAGCCAGTAAAATGAGATGTAAAAAAGTTTTACTGCGTGTGGATATTAAATATTACTGCGTGCTTTTGTTCATCCAATCCTTCAGCATCAGCGAACTGCAAACTTGTGCCCTCATACTCATACATTTACTCGCCCTAGCTTCAATCACTTCCCAGTCGGATAATCCCTTGCTTCCGCGAGTGAATCCAGATGCCTAGTTGATTAGATGCAGTTTCGAGCCGGCCCGTTAGGCTAGCGTGTGTGTCCTCTGCAGTCCGTTGACCACAAAAATCGCTTCGATCCACCACTAAGGGTGACCGACCCGCACGCTCAACCAGACAACGAGTGACTCGAGATATCTTCTTTTTCTTCTCTTGCGACTGCCATACGTAATATTTTACTCACTGGTGCATGTACCACCCACTCCGCTCTCAAATTGCTAATCTTCTTTCGAGTTGAATTACGTAGTAATGACGATGTTGACCTACCCTAAGGGCATCTCTATTTTCATCCAAATAATACTGCTTCATTTCCGAACCACCTACGGCGAGATTACTCGACGCCCCAACGAGGCCTCTTCAATCGAATCCCGAACAGAGGTCGTTAGCATTCTCGGATCAGAACACTTTGAAAGTGATTCCAACGTTGATTAGCCTCTTATTTCGACGGATAATTCTTGGAATTCTCTTTTGGTGCCAGCGAACCGCGAAAAGGCGTCAACTTCCTGGTTATTTTGAGACATTCGATATCATAGATCTGGAAATGGCACGTTTGTACGTGACCCAATCATACTTGGATGTTTCGCAAAGCAAACTCTATGTCATCAGAATGTTCATAGCCGATCCCATCAACGGTTCAATCATCGTCAATGCCATCTGAAAGGAAGTAGGGTATCAGGTACCCTGATGCTCAGGAAACTTGGCAACCTACATAGTTTTTGTGGCCCCTCAGCTCCGGATAGTAGGTCGGTGCAAGATTGGACAGCTGACCTAATCGTGCACGTTTTTGATTACTTTCCAAGAAATAACTTCGTTTTCTTCTGTCTTACACTGAAACACACAAGATAAATTACTATTACAGTGCGGATATGCTAAGCAGAAGCCGATTAGCTTGCTCTAAAGCGGATAAGATAACATCCAATGCGATTAGGCACCTGTTGACTGTCCTCTCCGTCCTTACGCATTCCTAAATCCAGCGATTTTTTAATATTTCATAGAAAATGCGATTAGTTTGTAAGAGTGCGAAAACCCGAGGCGTTGCAACCATATCCACTCATTTGTTCCCAATGACAAACACCTTGAATCAAGAGAAGCCCTGTGTGGACCTTTCGCCATTTTATATATATTGCTTCCGAAGGGTCTATAGACGCCTTTCGTGGCTTTGGTGCTCCTTGACGTAGGCGCATTATCGTCAGTGGGAAGCAACCAAAGTGTACCTAACTTGCTTTTCATTTTCAGCTGCTGCTAGCGCTTATTCTGGGCTTCTTCGATCAAACGCCCGCTGGATGCTATCATTGACCTGACGCCTTCAGAAGGTTATCCCACGACTCTGTCAGTTGTATCACACTGTCTTGTTCGGCAATACCTTTCGTAGTGACTCTGAACACTCCGACTGAAACCTCGTCTCGACTCAAACGCCATGGATTACACAGCGAACGACTGGCTCTATCTGCCCGCGGATCAGGCGGCACAGCTTAGCGCCAATGTCGGATTTCCTTTCTCCAATGTAACTCCAGAGCAGTTCTACGATCTCCTGGACACATTCGTCTACCACATGGACATCGCTATCATGGGCGTCAGAGTGGGTGGCCCTCTGATCTCTGCGTTGGGAGTAGTTTTCACAACGTTATTGATCGCAGCTCTATGGCGGAAGGCTGTAGTTCAAAAGAACGGGTTCTACCGAGCTATGCTTTTGATCGCTGTGGTCGATTTGCTGTTCAATATTTTCGCGCTCTCCGATTATACTTTGTACAAAACGATGAGCGTGAGTGGCTCGAGTAGCGCCATCCTAATGCAACTTCTGTTGGTCAATAACGGATTAGTTTATACACTGTCATGTATCAGCGACATGTGCGCAGTCGTGTTGACCCTGGAGAGGTACCTGAGCATCGCGCGGGTGCAACTGCATAGAATCTTGTCGGAAGATTACAAGAACCCAGTTCGAGCGGTCGCTGGCGTATTTGTGATCGTGATCAGTTCCACTCGTATGCATTACGTAGTGTATTACAAAGTGATCGAGTCCGATGGACTATACTTCTTCGCCCTATCCGAACTGATGTACACTCGTTTCGTCGTGGTATTGACAATAATCAGCGATATGATCCTACCGGCATTGTTACTCGTCACGATGCTAGCCCTATCGACTTTGTTCCGAGTGGTCGTCTCACGAAGAATGAAGAAGCGCATCGTCAAATTACAACACGCGGCCTGGACGTCTAACAGACCTCCTACAACAACGGCGAACAACAACGCTGGACATCGGACTGTCGGACTGACCACTGGACAGTTCGCGGAAATGGTCAACATACCATCGGTGAGCCATTCCGGGATTCGGACTACGGCTCCTGGACAGACAGCGCCTCTGCCAACTCAAGCCAAAGCTCTCAATCCAGCCAAAGCTGCGGTTCAAGATCTGAAATCCATCATGACCTTGACTTTGGCTCTCGACGCTCTGTTTCTGTTGAACCAATTCGGCTATTGTCTCTATGTGATTCCGGAACTTCTCATTGCCAATGAGGAAACCTCATTCAACAGCACTTACGACGAACTGTCGCAGAGCGTACGCTTTATGGTGTTTCAAAGTTATGTCGTATTGGAATCATCATTGGGCGAGATTGTATCTCACGCTGCTAATTTTCCCGTTTACATGTGTTTGAGTGATTCGATGAGACAGGATTTTAGGAATTTGATCAAACGTTGAAGTAACAGGACGAATAATTGTACTGCATATATACTGTACTGCATATTTGTGGACTGTACTGGGCATGTACACAATTCATAGTAAATCATTCCTAAACTTGGCGGCCTCCTTGCAGAAGTCGAAAGTCGAATCAGCTGTAAATTTCCATCCGACGAGGAACTGAAACTGCGTCCACCTACGCCCCTCCTCTTATTCACGTGGCACGAGATGCAGCCAGACATCTTCCACACGCCCATTTCAATCTGAAACCATCCATCTGTCGAAATGAAGATGACATGTTATCCTTTAAAAAATTTGCATCGTCACTCCGGAATCATACCTGTTCTGAAGCCAGCTGAGCGAGCTGGCTGAGATATAAGAGTCGTTTGTCGCAACTCGTTCTTCGACTCGTGCTGAACACCGTATCGCATGAAGTCTGTTTCGGAAATTTGGGCGATGTTCAGACTGTATACATCGAAAAGAGTTCTGTTCGTTTTGGCTAGCCGAGCAAAGGTCGCATTTGGTGAGACGGTCGTCGAACCAGTTCGCACGTGCATCGATCGACTGCTTTGACGATCGCATCGCGGTGAAATTGTTCAATCACTACTCGACTTTGGTACAACAGCATTTTCGACTGACACCATGTCGTCTGACCACAAGTTGCCACCCGAATGTTTCAAAGTCATTCTCGATCGACTGGATTTTATGGATCGACTGCTTTTGGAACTTGTGAATGAAACATGGCGAACGACGATCACCTACGATGATATCGAATGTTTCCGAGTGTCCGATTTGTCTTCGTATACTCGAGAGAACGCATTGACCGTATGGCACTACCGTCCTCCGCCTCGAATCGATCCATTACGATCGATCGAAAAGGAATGGTCGATTTTCGATGAATTCACTTTGAAGCAAATTCTTCAATCCGTTTTGTCCAGATGTAAGAAATTGAAACGACTTTCATTTGCACCAGTGGACGAATTCAGTGAAGAGCGCGCGAAATTCAAATTTCTGCTCACCAAGGACATCGTTCGGCTGATTAAGACCGAAGCTCCACAAATTCAGTTCATCGATTTGTGTCAGTGCGCCATTACGGACGAAGCTCTGTTAAGACTCCTGAAGAAGAACCGAAGGAATCTGGTCCAGTTGAATCTGAACGAATGCATTCTCGTTCCGACTGGCCACTACACCGATTGTTATTTTGAACTCTCCTTGGACAATGCTTTGCGGAAAATGAGGATTCTAAAGCGGCTGAATCCGAGCGCATCCGGACTCGATGCTTTGCGACTGCCAGAAACCGGTCTGCGGTCCTTGACGTCGTTGGAATTGACCAATAAGACTCCGTTGGCCGATGAGCAACTAACGCGATTGTGGTCCGAAGGTGATGATCGAGCGGACGCCTATAAAATTCAGACCCTGGTCTTGTCCGATAGTTACTCAATGAGACGTTTCGATGTGGTGTCTCATTTGCAAACGCTGCGCTCGCTGACTTTGCAACGATTGTCCAGATTGTGCGACGAGCATCTGCAACAGATTTTCCACTGGTGTCATAAGCTGACTCGAGTCACTTTGGTCGATTGTAGGAAAGTTCGATTCCAACGACTTCGCTGGCCATCAAATTTGCGGTACTTGCTCATTCTGGATCCCTCAATATTCGAAACCAAGGACATGAAACGTCTGGGTGAACAGTGTCCGAAATTAAGGCAGTTCCAATTTCGAATGCACAATATTCAAGCGAAGTGCCCGGATTCAAACGCTTATTTGACCCTGGCCGCTGGATGCCCCAAGTTGAGGTCGATTGTGCTTGATGTCGCGACAGTGCCCAATGGTGTACTATTCTACTTCGCAGCCCATTGTTCGAACTTGGAGCGATTTCAATGCTGTCAAATTGCGATGGAAATTGCCGCGCCAGAAATCCTCAACCGCATGGCGCCCAATACGAACTTCAAACATTTGGAACTGCTCAATTTGGACGTAAATTTCGCGGATTTCCTGGAACTTTTGCTTCTGTCAACATCAATGACGGCCCTGGCTCTACGACGTATTTTCTTCGATCACAATCCCAACGAAGCATTCCCGGCTGTTCTAGCTTTGATCGCTCGAAACTGTCCGAATCTAAAGCGTTTGGAATTGGCAGATTGTCCGGGTATGACACCATTGGCGGTGCAAACTTTCGTCAATCACAGGCGACTGCAATTGTATTCGAACCTGGGTACAAAGTACAAACGGATGGAACTTTTTTACAGGTCCACACGGGATAAACTGATTCTGTGCCAAAACGTTCTGGACGAAATGAAAAATATTGGCGTGGACTTTGAGCAGGAATGCGGTGTTGATTATTCGCATCATAGCGGAACCAGTTTCGGGTCGAGTTGGGATGCTCCAGTGTTTTGTTGAGGACGGTTTTTTGTGCGCATTGTCTTTGTGCGGCATGAATGACTATCGGTGGAACTGTTGTAAAAAGCTGGAATTGACATAGAAGGAGGCTTGACAAGGTCGTCTTTTTGAATTTTCCTGTTCTTCTGTTTCCATAAAATTGCCCCATTGGTGCCAAACAGATCACCACAAAAATCACCTGCACACTTGTACTGCCAGGTCGTGCAGTGGGGTCCTGCCACCCAAGGCGTGGTAGAACCACACTGCACAACATGTGCAATTGACACCTAAAAGCAACAACAGATTTCGTCGATCATAGAAACTGTAAGAGTTCAATAGGCTCGAAATGGGTGCTGTTTATACCCATGTCGTGCCAGTCGGTCTCATGTGAGAACTAGAAGCTCTGACTGCGAACTTGTCGGGCTGTTCGAACAATAAGTCTCCTCATATTTCCTTCGTAGTGCGAACAGAGGTGTGTCTGGTTCCAATAATACGAGTAGCCAAGGTCCTCGCGGATTAAATGTTCAAGGTTTTCTTCCTTCAGTACGTCTGTTTTTCGTGCTTTGTCGGAACCATATCCATGCAACTAGGCCATCATGGACAATTCGGCGGAGCACGCAAATTTCCTTTCCTGCATCATTTTCGGCTCCAGCGGTCTCCTTTGCAATGTCTTTTTCATTCGAGTGATCATCGG
>JAQGCW010000322.1:0-12762 GCA_034700065.1 Mesodorylaimus bastiani | reverse complement strand
TCCTCACCCACTGACCAAAACCAAATATGTACATAGAGCACATAATTATATAGGTCGTCCGAACAATGAAACTGCACACCGGCATTTACGTCCTCTTACATCTTCGTCTTCCCGTTTTGCTCACAAAACAGATAGAGAAAAGAAAAAAGGGAGGCAGACACCACACCAACCCAGGGACTGGGCAAATAAATGGAGTTGGGAACCGTGCCAATCGCCGTGAACATACCTGCGCCATTGGCGCTTTCTCTTCGTTTCTTCTAACCACCACGTGTTTCGACGACATTCGCACATTTTGCCAACGAGGAACCGACTGGGCGTTTTTCTCGATTAATCACAAACTGCAACTGGAGCCAGAAGAACAAGAGCCGGTGCTCGTCGACAGCGACTGGTACTGCCAGTGCATATCTTCCCAGCCTACGCGCTTCTTCTTCGACTGCTTCGTCGGCTGACTTTGCTTCTTTTCATCCCGATCATAACACTCCGACAATATTCTTCGACGACGATGGCCGAAATCCGAATCAGCAGACCGATCGCGATGGACAAATCGGCCATGATGATGTTGGACTCCGCATTGGCCTCGCCCATGGTCGACATGCTCGTCAGTTCGTCCGAACATCAACATCATCAGCGAGATTCCTTGATGGTCCCGTCCAGTTATCCGACGACGCCGAATCCTTCGTCATCTTCATCGCCGTCCGATCATCATCGACGTATGCGAAATACGAAATCGGAATCGTCCGTATTGGCCTTGTTGGCACGTCGATCCACACCGGAGCATCGTTATTTCGTGGCCCAATTCCTTCTTCCGTCGACGTCCGACGTCCGATCGCGATTGTCCGATTACGATCAACGAATTTGCTTGCGTTCGTTTTCGGCCAATCGATATCACTTATCGGGCACCGTGTTGGTCAAGTCGACGGGTGGCACGGGCAACGGCGGCGAGCGAGTATTCGTCCGATACTCGTTGGACAATTGGCGAACGTGCGTGGACAAATCGACGACGTTTTTGGATCACGACTCGGCGAACGGATGCGATCGATTCCATTTCCGATTGGATTTCCCATTTCGTATGCCCAACGAGACGCGTCTACAATTGGCCGTGGCTTATTGTCACGGTCACCATACGTATTGGGACAATAACGGTGGACACAATTATACCTTCCTCTACAATAATTATCGATCGAATAGTGGACTGAGTGCGATCGATCGATCGATCGATTAAGGTGATCGAATAATGAAGGGAGAATGGGATTGGCAAGATTCGATTTTTTTTGTAAAATTACACGTGTATCCATTTTTTAAAATGCCTACGGGTTTTACCTTTATGCCTTATTGCATATTACAAAAATGTCACTGCTGCGTTTTTTTAATGGATTAATGTATTTATGCTTTGTAATGCAGACTGCCTTGTCAATCAAATGGAATTTGATGATTCGGATCGTTTCTGGAGTGACAAGTTTTCATTCGGTCGAGTCAGCACATTTCTTCTGAATACCGACAGACCAAAAACGCCTCTTCAAGTTTGACGAAAGATGTTAGGAAAAGGGGCACTCAGCACCTTTTTTAGGTGACATTTGATGACGATGGTTTAAGTTTAAGTCTTATCGCAAAACCAAAAAAAAGAAACATTCTCCTCGGCAATAGGGAAGTAAAAAATAAAGAAATAAACGTAAAGCATCTTATCACCGGAAACATGGGAGATCATTCGCGTTTGGCACACATATATGCCTACCAAAAAAAACAACAAAAAGCCCGTATGGACTCCATCTCGAGAAAGAAAAGTCTCAAAGCAATACACAAATAACTGACCAGGAAAAGTTGAAAGCAATGTACAAAAACTGACTAGGAAAAGTTTGAAATCAGACCCTCTCCCCAGCCTTCTTACGTGTATTCCAATCCGATCGCCGATTTCAAGTGACCAATCGACGGCTCAAATATTCCTTCAGCGTCTCGGGAATGTCGAATTTGCGAACTTTCCGAATACAATACTTGTGTCGAACCGATGTGAAGCCCAATCGCGCTTGAATGAAAACTCGACATTGATGTTTCAACGATTCGGGATGATTCGCGTGCCACCAATCCATGAATTCCTCATCGTCGACAGCCGCGTGAAGCGATTTCTGCTCGTTGAACCAACTGGCGAATCCCAACGAATCGCAACCCGCTCGTAGCATCACCTTGATCGCCGGTAATTGTCGCCGAAATATTTCGCGAAGAAGCGCCGACGGTTTCTTCCGTTGTTGGGCCGCGATCGGTATGAGACAATAATTGAACGGGGTGAGATAACTGAAATGGAAAAGGCAACGATTATTTTATGGATTGGAGAAACAACAAATGCATTTAGGGGGCTTTTCACGACGGGACATCATGGTGGACAGTGCACTAATTCGTCCAGTGGTCCAGTTGACCGTCTAGTGGAGAGTCCATTTGATCGGTTTGGTCGACACCTTACTGACAAGTGGACAGTCCATTAATTCGTCCAGTGGCACCTCGAAAGGCACTTGGCAAGTGGATTGTCGAGTGGACAGTCGATGTGCCACTGGATGGTCCACGCGGTCCACTTGACAGGAGGTATGCTTGCGTTCTCCATACTAACTAATCCCAGGTCAGGTAAAACACCACACTACCCAAGGCAGAATCTTTCCCGGATAGGCCCACCAAATCCAAAAATAGACCCGCCATCCACCAGAACCCTCAAACCAAAAAGACAAAGAAGCTCTACTCACTCGTCATCGAAGCAATCCAAATCGCTCCTCCATTCGGCCAACAGACTGACGATTTCCGTGACGCCCCAAGTGGCCGCGTAATGAAGTGCGATCGCTCCTCGCTTGTTCCTCGCGTTAGGCTGAAAAGAAATGCAGCAAGATATATCAGAATCAAACACGAAAAAACCAAGAAAGACTTACCGCCGCCCGGCACTGAAGTAATATCAAAACGCATCGCGCATTATTATGTACGAAACCGTTTTTGGCGCAAATGTGCAAAGCCGTGTTGCCTTCTCGATCCACTTCGTGAATATTTGCGCCTGAAACGAGAAGATACGGAATGAAACTGCAGCTTCTGTTTAGCGAAAATGATCAACATGAATTCGTCTATTGCCCATATGATCAATCCGAATGAGCGGCAGCTTATTCGGATTGATCATATGGGCAAATCGATACTGTACTGCATCTATAATGATTTTTGATTTTGGCATCTACAGTAGTTCATTAGAGTGGACTGTCAGGTAGGATTGGGTTTCAAAAGAGCAATCACACAAATTATGCGAAAGTGACTAATGGGCGTATCAAATATCTAAAAATTGACTCCATCCGGAATTCACTAATGCTTTTTATGGACTGCGATGTAAATCGATCTGCACTGTCGCGAATTTTGTACCGGATTCGATTGCTAAGGGGCCATCCATAAAGGACGTCCGCCTAAATCTCGATTTTTGACCCCCTCCCCTCCCCCGTCCACCTCTCGTCCACTGTTGCATGACCCCCTCCAAAAGTGGACGTCCACTCTGGCCAGACCACCCCCCTTGCGCGTTGTATTTTCTTCCAAAGAAGCGTCCGATCAGCGGTGATCAGCCATCGGCAGTTCATCGATCAATGATTTCGACAAGCCTTGCTCCTAAACAGCTCAAGAAATCCGAATCAGTTTTTATGATCACGCATCTCTCTCTGGAGATCGCCGAACGATCGATCGATGTGCCAGATCACCAGTGATCGATAATCGATGATGGATTACATCGACATGCTTCACATCAGTGGTCGCTCTGTATTCGATGACGTCGACTTGATCAAAATCGATCGATATTCGCGATCATAAATGTATAAATCAGAAACAAGAAATATGTAAATCATTGATCAATTCTGATCAATCATGGAATCAGTGATTGATGATCAGTGATCGATCAGGATGGTTAGTGATTGATCTGATCACGGATCAATCCCTGGTTCCTTGATTGATCAGGATTGATCCGGATTGATCACTGATTATACATATTTCTTATTTATGATCGCGATTATCGATCGAATTTGATCAAGTCGACATCATCGAATACAGAGCAATCGAGAGACAGAGCGATGATGGGAAGCATGCCTGATCTGAGTCAGAGCTGATCAATTACGTACGTGTTTTATCAGTTTGGTGAACGGTCATCTGATGATCAAGGGTTCTTCATCGGCAAAAAAGATCATCAGATTATTTTCGGGCATCGGACTATCAGATGGAAACTTTCGTGCGAATTCCGATGTGCTGCCTCCTTCGAAATATCCGATTTCAATGTGACGAAAGCTCGCAAGAATCGTAAATATAACTTTCTCGCTCAGATGACATTTTCAAAACAATAAAATCAATGTAGGTTCAGGAAATTTGATGAACGGTAGGAAGAAAATATGTGAAATTTTTGGCTTGGAAAATTAGGACCAAATAGAAATAAAAAAAATAATGTGAATATAGAAGGTTCAAGTTGCAATAGGCAGAATTTTTTTGGGAAAATACAAACATTAAAAATGCGGACGTCCACAGTTTCCGACCCTCCTCCCCTCCCCCATCCACTTTCCGCGAACCCCCTCCCCCCCACTCCTGACGTCCTTTATGGATGGCCCCTAAACATAAATGGGGATAAACATAAACGGGGATTAACCGCACTTTTGCTGGAATCATATTTGTCGCTCTGACTATCTCGAACAAAAGCCAGTTTCGTCAGCCTACATTGTTTACTCCTGTAATTTTTCGGAAATTTGTCGGACGTCATTTTACTAACATTGTAAGCACATACAACCCCATCATGTCTCCACCTCGCAGGATGCAAAACAGGGTGAACAGAGATTTTCTAATCCGTGTCTTCGGCATACAATGTCCCAACACAACCACAGTGATCTTATGGATCCTAGGCGGTGCGATTATGACCGGCTTGACGGTGAAAGATATTCGGCCGCTATTAAGGGATTATTTCAACGACGAAGAGAATACGCAAGTTCAAATTCGAGTGCATACTGGAGATGGCGCTGATGGAGATGATGGAGCACTCGGACGCCCGGACGTATTTCTTACGATTCCATTGGGTTCGACCGACAATGAATCGTTACTCACTTTCGACACACTAGATAAACTTTCCTCGCACGATTCGCCGGATTCGCCGCATAAGTTGGATAAAATTACGAATGGTTCGGATTGTCCGCAATGTCGATTGATCACCATGTTGGCCAATAATAATCGATCGGTGTGGGAACGATGGAGTCTGTTGAATTTGAGCGATCCCAAATCGCCTCGAAATTTCCTTCCGTTCACCCCGTTACTTCTCCGATCGAACGCAGCGCCATTCGTTTTCGACGAATCTTTGAACGAGAGCAATTTTCGATTGCACGACTTAAGCTGGAATCGTCCGGTCATTTATTCGTTGGTATCCTATTTGTGCAATCGAACTCAAAACGAACGAGATCGAATATTGAGGAGCTCCCCAGAGTTCGATAATGAAACGTGGATCGATCACGATAATATCGATATGGACCAGTTGTATTTGAAACTGGTCTCCTACGTATGCTCTTATATACGATTGCACAACTCTTCGAAAACGATCGACTACAATCGGTGTATCGATTTGATTCGTAACACATCGTACGCTCTTCTCGAATCGGAGGGCTTGGAGCAACCGCAACATACGATGTACATTCGGCTGCCGTTGAACGGAACGAGCCTATTTCAAGTGACGGTTCCGTGGAATTATTTCGATTCGTATTTGAATCAACGACGAGTACGATTTCGTGTTTGTAACGAGAATCCGGCTCGCGGTGATCCGTTGAAATGGATGTTCACCACTTCGTTGGACGATCTACGCGAGGACGGGCGTCAAGTTATCGTGCGTATCACATATTCCACGCAATACAATTTGATCGAAGATCGTCCGCGTAAATTGGCCACGTGTTACAAGGAATCGACGAAGATCGATTGCGAATGGAATTGTCGAACGAGAGCGCACGAATCGGTTTGCGGTTGTCGTTCGTATTTGGATCGACGATCGTCGGCGATGCATGACGACATTCGACGTAATAATAATTCGTTGAGTTACTGTAATGGAAGTGATTTCTTAAAATGTTCGGAAGAATATTCGAACGCGACCAGAGATTGTTGGAGGAAATGCACCGAGCCGTGTCGATCGATATCGTACGAATGGGAAGTCCAAAAGAGTTTGGAATGGGCTACCGATGCTGGTCATAATTATTCGTTCGCATTGATCATGATACACAAGCCTCGATCGTATCTGGAATTCGTCACGAGCGTCAAAGATTCGCCGGAAAATCTAATCTCCCAAGTGGGTGGCGTGTTTAATTTTTATCTGGGCGTTAGCGGCTTAGCGATTATTTTCTTCTTGATTTACTTGTTCGATATATGGCGACGATGGCGACGGTGGCGACGGTGGCGACGATTGAGACCGAATGGCGGTGGAGGGCAACGCCAGGAGTACGTCCCGAGGGATGGCGGCATTTTGAGCAACTGGTTATGGAAATGGCGTTGGATCCGTGCGATCGAGTCCTCATCGACAACGATCGATTCGCCGACCAATGATACGGCTCAGCAGATTTCGATATTGATACGACGTTTGGAAGCGATGGAGGAGAAATTTGAGAAGATGCAAAAGAGGACGGATGAGACGTGACAGAAATGCGAAGTGAACTCAGGGAGGTTCGGCGGAGCACGCTAACGGTAACTGAAGCGGGTCCTTGAACTACTTCCGTTTCTTGATCGTCATCTTACGATTAAACGAGCTCTATCTTTCTCGGTGGTGATCCATGTGCAACTATTTCGGAATCAAGAGCATAACCAAACGCCCCTTCGAATTTCCTGCGGGACACTTTGAATCTCCCACTATCCCCAATTTAGTCTGATGTGTTCAGATCTGTGTAATGCGAAGACCCACAAACAAGGTCCCGAAAACTAAACCCAAGCACCATGTCCTCAAAACCTGTACCCTGGCAATGCGGGACCAGAAGCAGAAAAAAAGCACCGATGAACTAACGAGGTATCAAAAACTTGAACACGCACTCACCTGCATCGATCAACATCTTGGCGATAATTCCGCGTCCGTGGTACGAAGCCTTGTGCAAAGTCCAAACGCCATCGTGATCCATGTAATCCACATCCGCACCCGCTTCGATCAAAGCCTGAAAGTAGAAACAGCACTTTACCAGCACCAGAAACAAAAAAAACGATTCCCGAAGCCTTGTTCACTTACCTTCGCAATGTCCACGTGATTCAACGAAACCGCTTGACTCAACGGCGTGCACCCGTCCTTGGCGCTCGGTTGCATCGGATTGAACCATGGATGATTGACATCGGTGCCTGTAAAACAGAAACATTTATCAGCATCCTGCCACAAGATTCTCTTAGTCATTCAGGTTGCTTCAAACTAGTCTCAAGGTTTTCTCGAGGACAAATTCTCAACTTCTTAAAGGGAATGAAACAACTCTACCAAGGCGCGCCAGCAGACATTTTTTCTTTTCAAAAGTGTCGATTTTTACCCTCGCCGCCAGCTGGCTGGCGCTAGCGCGCACAAATTGGTGTTAATTTGGTGTAAGCAGTTATTTTGCCTTCTCATCCGGTATTACCGTTATGTCTGCTATTTTGGCGCCAGCAGTTATTTCATGCTCCTTTAAAAACAAAAAAAAAGCAAAAACAAAAAAGTATAACTTACCCATCCGAACCAACGCGTTCAATCGTTGCAAATCGTTTTGCATGACGGCCAAATGGAGATCGCGAACGGCCGGTGGCATCGGTTGCAATCCCAAGAGCGGTCGAGGTCGAGGCGCCGACAAGGTCGATGATTGGTCCGCGCCCATGTTCGATGTCCTGAAAAACGCAAAATCATTTCACAAATCAATTGTTCACGATCATAGATATTCGGGATGAAACCCCTTTGACACAAAAATGAACACTGAATCTGCCTTTTAAGATTTTGTCACAGTTTAATAGAAAAAAAGAATGACAACAAGAATAAAACCGAAAGGAAACAGGAAACAAGAATCAAGCAAGAAAATTAGCAATCGATGCATTCGAAAAAATCAAGAAGGAAACTGAATCTCAAGCTTCGAAAAATGAAACAAAAAAACCAGAAAAAAATACAATGTCGCTCTGTCGCTTCAAAAAAGAAAACAGAAAAACCAGAATGTCACTCTGACGCTTCAAAAATTAAACCAGAAAGAAAGACAAGAATTTCGCTCTGACACTTCTTCAAAAAATCAGCAAAAAATCGAGAAAAAAAATCCGAATATCTAACTTCTTTCATTTCCGCAAACTTGCTTGGCTCATTTTCGATATCCATTTCCACGATAGGCGTACATGCTTCGATAAAAATCGGATCCAGCTGCGCCCGCAGTCGAACTGGTCGTGCTGGGGCATTTGGGCGGACGACGCAAGGCGCTGGCGCTGGTGAAACCGAATCCGCTGAATCTTGTCGGCGATGAAATCGGCGTTGACATTCCTCGCGGCACTGTCGACGAAGAAACCATCGAGAAACTGCTCTGATTCAAATTGATCGAATTCGACGTCGATGACAATAGCGGTCCGGGCGTATCCTGTTGTTGATAACGAGCCATCGAGCGATGTTGTTGTTGCTGGTTAGATCGCGATGATTGGTGCTGCTGTTGTTGTTGATTGCGCAAGATTCCGGTCGCTGGTTGAGCGTGAGCCGGCGGTGGCGCGTGACGAACGTGCCGTTGTTGCTGCTGATGTTGTTGATGCTGTTGTTCCCGCGGCTGCGTCAGCGGCGGCGAATCGAAACCGATCCGCGGATCCGAATTGACCACGATCGGGAAGAATATCGGAGCCGGAGTGTTGTTGTTAATCGTCGACTTATTCATGTTGCTCGACGCTTGATTGATCATCGGACGAATCGGCGGCGGAGGCGATTTCAAACGCGACGTTTGATGATGTTGCTGCTGTGGCGCTTGCTGTTGCATCATCAACTGTTGCTGATGATGTTGTTGATGTTGTTGTTGGTGTTGTTGTTGTTGAACCATCGGCGGCGCTCGTTCGGACGAAGCGATCGGTTCCACGACGAAACCGCGCGTCTCGCCGTTTTCGATTTTCAAAATGCAATCCAATCCGATTCGCAATGATTCCATGGCCGATTCCATTCGTTCGTTGGTATTGCGTCGTAGTTCGATCAATTGCTGGCAATTCTTCTTGATCTCGCCGACGGCCCTCGGAATCACGTTCAATACGTCCACGTGTTGATCGGAAGCGTTGAGAGCGTTGGCGGCGGCGCGCGCATTCTCGAATTCCTGATCGACCTTCTCGATGTCGTCCAAGGCCGATCGGGTCAATCGTCGACACGCCTCCAGCACGTCATTGGCGCACGCGTTAATCTCGTAGACGGATTTCTTCGTTTTATCTTTCCATTGATCCGATTGCGGTCGATCCGTGTCCAAGTCGCGTTTCAAATCGACGATCATATTCTCAAATTGTACCAACGCGTCCGATATGGATTCCACCAATCGAACGCCGTTCTTGCCGCCCGGATGATCGGCGTGTTTGGCGATCACGCAATGCGAACATAATAATATGGCGTTGATGTTGGTATTGTTGTTGTCGCATTGATTGCGCGACGATTGTACGCATTCCGAACGTCGGCATAGCCACGCTTCGTCCACCGAACAACGCCGAGTACATTCCACGCACGCGTACGGTTTGATCGATCGAACCGATTTGGTCGTGTGCACTTGATTGAGGATTTCCTGGAAGAAAACGAAGAGGTGGTAAGTCGATGGAGAGATCTTCACGAAAGGAAGACAAAGAAAGAGGACCAAATTCGAGGCGAGAAGTGGAGGAAACAATCAGGAAACTGGACGAGATCATGCAGAAACCCAGAAGAGACCCAAGAATCTGGCCGAACAACCAACAGAAAACTATTAACTTACCATCAATGCATAATTAGTTGGCAATCCTTCGGCGGGAATGACGGTCATTTGGCGACACACGGGACATTCGATCACCATGTCCGCCCGCGATAATCGTTGGCAACAATCCGAACAAATCGTATGACCGCACGATAAGCATTTGGGCGATCGGAATAGATTGCAACAAATCGGACATTCGTTCGCCGACACATTCATTCCGTTGCTGGCGCTTTTGTTGAACGAAACGTTTTCCATCCGTTGTTGTTGTTGTTGTTCTTGATGCGAATGAATCAGCGGGAAATTCGGCATCATTCTTGTTCATCCAAGACCTGAAAGACACAAAATTCATTCATAAGATTCAATTAGCAAAAATCACAGGTTCAAAATCAAAGTACCAGCGGTCAATACCGCTCAATCATCCATAAGTTCTTTAAAGATATTGAAATTTCACTTTAACTTCTTGTCAATTGAAAAGCACAGGCCATTAAAATAAACGATTGTCACAAAAATCGTCCATCAAATTTTCCTCAGGTCCTACCACACAAAAAAATTGACTTATCTCAAGCTCGCATTCGAAGAAGCGGTTTTACATGGAAATCTACGCTGTCGAAAAAGAAAAATCAAAAGATCGAACGCGAGACAAAAAGAAAAAGAATTCGTCGAAAAAATAAAGGAAAATTGATCAAAGAAATCTCCAAAAGGGTTTCAATCTCCAAGCCTACAGCCTGCTGCTGAGTAGATCTATCGAAAAAAGCGTCCACCAGAATCCTAATGTTGCGAATTATCATTGGGATTCGAGCCCGATTGCAAGAACGTACCGAAAGTGATCGGCTCGGCCACGTCCTCGTCGCTCGTATCGCCCAAGATTCCGGGGCTGGGAGTTGTGCGGGCGGGCGGCGCGTTGCTCGTCGAAGCAGCTCCACTCGAGGACACGCCGCTCGATCCAGCTCCTTCGACGACGACATTGCTGGCTTGCTGACCATCGGTCGGAATTTGCTGCTGCGCTTTCTGTTGTTCCTCCAACGCACGAGCGCGCGCACGTTCCGCGAACACACCGATCGGTCTCGTACCTCGTACTTCGAAAAAGTCGTCATCGACGTGAACCATGTTGCCGCCGCTTTGTTGTCCATCTTGCGATCTACCGCGTCCCACCGACATGGACGGCGGTCTGGCACCACCGCGACGACACGGAATTCCACGTCCGACACCCGGCGGCAGTTGCGCCTGAAAAAAAACACGAAAATGCAGAGATGACTAATGACACTTTGAATATTTGTTAAACCACCTACCGTCATAAATTGTTCCTCATCGTCCGACGTCACAACGAAACGCGCAGGCAACATGCGGAGCGGGCGATCTTCCGGAGCTCTCGCCATTTGACGCTCGACGCCATATTGGCCCGATAACGGTAACGTTCGTCGATTGTGCGATCGACGATCGATCGAATTGTCGTAGTTGCCTTCTGAAAGTAACAGAAAACGCATCGATCAATGAATCAAAATATATCAATAAAATCAAACAAATGAAAACACTTACCTCGTCTCTCCTGAGAACGCGAAGTCGAGTGGGCCGGCGGAGCTTCGGTCTCTTCGGGATCTTCGCCAAATATCGACATAACGCGATCGCCCAAATTGATATGTTCACGCGGCGATTGAGATTCCGAGGCAACGGCTGCGGCGGCGGCCATGTTGCTGCGCCGATCCTCGCCTAACAAACACGGAAATATGCGTCCACGGCGGCTTGCGAATGTGTTACCCATACGCGCCGGAGTGGCGGCGTAGGCGGCGGCGAGAATCGGGCACGCGACATCTGGAGCTCGAACACGATTTTCGGAGGTCGTACTCTGCGTCGGCGACGAGGTGGCGCATATTTGACGCAGAACTTCGGTACAATTTTGAATCACTTCCAAGGCGAGACGTTGATCGGCCAAGATTTGTTCTTGTTTCGTTTTCAAGGAGTCCAATTTCGGTGTCACTTCGTTCAGTTGATTCTCGAAATGCGATGCGGCTTGCGTCGCATCGTCGCTGTTCGGACCGCCGACAATATCCGACACGTCCACTTCGTGAATGTCGGCGAACAATTGATCACGTTCGTTGTTCAAATCTTGAATCGAATTGGCGAAACGCGGCTCCAGTTTCGTACGAATCATCGAGTTCAATTGCATCGAACGTTGCTCCAATCGGGCCACGTTCGCATCGATTTGACGACGACGGCCGTCCACTTCACGAATACTACCATCCATACGTTGACGCCATTCGGCCAACATTTCTCGACGATGATTGATGATTTCCGATATCATTTGCAATTCGTGTCCTGAAACAAGTACCCGAAGATAACTTCTTCTTAATTTAACCGATTAGAAAAAAACAAAATCAACAAAAACACCACTAACCTCGGTGATCCTTGATGGCGCAATTGGCGCAAATCAATCCCGTATTGCACAATGAACAAATCCATGAATCATCGATCGAGAAACGACGTTGACAACCGCCGCAGACTTGTTTTCGATCCGTGTGATGAAGCATATGATGCTCGACCAGATCCTAAAAAATTCCAAGTAAAACCATTAATTCTTCCACCAAAAGACATGAAAACAAGGCAAACATTAAAAAAACAAAAACAAAATTATTCTTGCAAACCCGAAAATCTTCTCCTTACACACCTGTAGAGCGAAATTCGTCGGCAATCCTTCGGACGGAACCGCCGTCCTCGTTCGACAAACCGGACAAACCACGTGCAGAGCCGTTCGTAATTGTTGACAACATTCCGAACAAACCGAATGACCGCATCGTAATGATTTGGGATTGCGAAAAATCGATACGCAAACCGGACATTCCACCAACGCACGAGCCTCTTCCGTCGGCGAATTTTTCGGCGC
>JAQGCW010000321.1:0-12764 GCA_034700065.1 Mesodorylaimus bastiani | reverse complement strand
CATTCTCACATACCTCAGCCCCATTCTCCACGAGAATCTTGACCGCACGAGCATCACCAACGACGCAAGCGCAATGTAACGGCAAGAGTTGTCCGTGAGCTCGATTCACGTCGGCTCCTTGCGAGATGAGATCTTGTACATCGTCGCACGGATACGTCCACGCATTGGTCGGCCGACTGATCGCTCGTAATAGACGTTCGGATAATGAATACGAACTTTGCACCTTCTCCATAATGAACCACATTTGATAATTCTGGAACAAGTATTGACTCTTTGAACTTGAAGACTCGATCACTTTCCCGACAACTGGCGATCACTTCGAAGATCAATAGGACACAGGCACACTCACCTGAAGAAACTTAGCGCACAAGAACAAGGAGACCAATAGAACTGTAGCTTTGACACAACGAATCACTTCGCGGGCCAATGGAAACCAATCGCGATTGACCGACGGCCAATTGGTGTACGAATCGAGGAAAGTCTGAAACGGATATGGACACATCATATCTCTGACTCTCTTTCCACATTCGTTCTGCCTCCGTGTCGAGAGTGATCACCTCGATTCCATGGTGATAGGCCGTGGCTTGCTCCAAGCCCGGTTGTAACGAGATTAGAAACTGACCGTCGTCCGAGTTCATTATTCCCTCTCTTCTCTCGAATGTCAAAATTGGTCTTTCGAAAATATTCTTATCGCCTCAACCTCTTGCTGGGCAATGAGCTTTTACTAGTATTATTCGAAGTTTCACAAGTAAACAACAAGTCCCCCGACCGACGAGGAGCTGAGAGGAAAAGCTTTCCGGTTGGCTGAAGTTTCTCTCGCGGCTTTTGTGTCTCGTGGAGATGGCGGACGGCCGAGTTGTCTCGTTTTGCTTCAGTAAAACTTTTTCGGAGAGGTTTCAAAAACTTATGCGCCTCCTTCGCCTTGATCGCATGTCGTCTCGTTGGGAAAAAGCCCGCAGGGGAAGAAAGCAACAAATAACAGATGCGCGCCGCTTACCTTCTTGCGTTTTTATTGACACCGGCAGCAGCTGTCCACGATGGGTTACGATTACGTAACTGATCAGCTAATTTTGGCGACAGGTCCGTTCGGGGGTGGAGGCGATGCTGTTTGTTACTCCGAGTGTTTCCCCCGATGCGTCAGCTCACACCATACGACCGCGCCGCTGAAAGTGAAGGCGAGATGAAGAATCGGAGCCAAAATTAAAACGCAGCCATAAGACACACTCGCAAATTTGCACTCGAAAACAACAAGCGTGACTTTGTTGGTTCTTCTTCCAAACAAGAAGACCCGCGAGATTTTTGCGGGGAAGGGAACGAAAATTCTTCAAAGGTCAGGGATTTTAAAAATTAAAACTTCGTGAGGAGAACGAACGAGCAAATTGGAAACGAGCCAAGGATGGAATCGAATTAGGGAAGGAACAAAACAGAAGTTGAGGGAGAGCACTGGATGAAGGGAGATTTCAAGAGAGGCAAAGTATACCAGAGGCAAAAAATTGAGTCTTGTAAATTGCAAAATCAAGCAAGAAATCTCGAAAGTGCTTACAGAATTCTACTTTCTTACTTCGAACTTTTTCAATCGATAGCTCTCCACGAAATCAGCTGAGGGAGGATGAGACTACGTTGCACATTGCGTTGTCTGCTGCTTCCCGCCTTTCACCTTCTACTTCACAAGATTTTCAATCGATCGATTCAGTAGAAAAACATCTTCCTCGTAGGATAGAAAGTCACAAAATTCGGCAGAAGAGCATTTTCGAATAGGAATGGCTCCAGGCGATAATGACAGCGGTCTAATTTACGGATTGGATCATCCGGTAAGGCTGGTTAAAAATTAGGTTCAAATTAGGTTCAAAATCGTTCAAAGTCGATTAAACATGTTTCCAAACAATTGTGAAATTAAATCGTGTCTCTTTAAAAAATACTTCAGGCTCGAGTCATCGCCACACAACTCGGTGAACAAGAGAAACCCATATTCGTGGCGGCAACGCAATCGCTCAAATCCGTCAATCAGGTTAGTTTGAATTTGGAAGTTTTATAAATTTTGAATTAATTTAATTAAAGTCCTGGATTAATTTTAAAGTGTGAGAAAGTAAGTAATTTAAAGTTGGAGGAGATGGAACTACGTAGATTTAGGAGTTCAAATGCAGTTGAGATCTTGGTGTTTAGAGCTTGATTATGTACTTTGTTGCCACAAAAATATGTTAGATACATGCACATGAAAATACAAGAGCGTAACAGTATAGTAACATAATATAACAGTACAGTCTAGAAAATCTATGTCCGACATCTTCGATCATAATATACTCTATATATAAAATTTATGTTGGACAAACCCGGGATTGATTTCAACCGTAATAAGTATGGGGAGCGCCGGAATCTCGAATTTTAGTTTTATCTCGAGATGCCGAGACGATTTGAAATAGATTAGCTCAAACGCTAAGTAAAAGGAGCCAATCCATTTCAAAAAAGCTCGAGCTGGGAACATCCAAAAAATTCGAAATTCTGGCGCTCCATTTATCCATGAGACAAACATAAAATCATTAGCAATTGAGACATGCAGCTTCATACGCTTTACAGTTTGCATACAGTACAGGTTTGTTGCAGGCACCTGATATTCATATTGGTGTTGTGTAATACAAATTAAAACTGATCTTAAATTTATGAGCTCTGAGATCCCAAGGAACTTTGCTGCATGCTGTATTGTGCTGTAGTGAACAGGTTTTACCGACTAAAACTCCACTTTAAAGAACGCACAAGAGCAAAATATTTCTCTCTGTTTTCAACTGCTAATTGGCCTTACTGTGCCCGAATCTGATTATAAAGCGTATAGGGGTGTCTGGCGGACTGAGTTCTGGACGCTTTAACTAATTATTCTGCTGATTATCTGATTAACGAATTTCAACTGTGTTTTGTTCTCTCCTTCTTCAGGTGTGCGTATTGGAATACGACGAGGACGCCAATCGAGTATCGAGACACAGTTACGTGCATAAATCGGGCGAGATTTGGCATTTGAGTTGTTCGCCGTTGCAAAAGGAATTAATGGCCACTTGTTATTCCAGTCGTAAGTACTCCAGTTTTCTTTTTCTTTTTCTTTTTCTTTTCTTACCTTGGTAGATTTGTGTGACTTCGACTTTTTACTTTGATTTATTTTGAACAATTCGTCAATATAACGTTACAGATGATGCTCTTTCCTTTTCAGTTACCGATGGCAAAGTATCGCCGGGCTGCAGTCTTTGGTCGTTGGCCGACGCTCTGCCGACCGAAGATACGACCATTTCCGAGTTGGTCGAATTGTCACGATTGGATTGTCCGGTTTCGCAATCGATTTCATCGTAAGTATTTCGTTTCATGTTGTGTTCTTCGATTCTGATAGTTCTAATATGTTCGTTCCAGATTCCAATGGCAACCGGTCAGCGGTACGAAAGCGGTGGCTTCGGTGGATAATAAGCTCCTTTTGGTCGATATTAATGCTAGCGGGAAAACGATGGCGGTAAGTGCTTCTTACAATTGTTAGTTTTGATCCGTATTTTGGGAGGAACCTCCTTAGCTTGTGCCGCTTGTCAAAATAAGTCTGAGGTAGGCTGCTTAAGGTCAAACTGTAGTCGGAGGACCCATCCTGGATTACTGTAACCGCTTATCCAGGGTGGATCCTTCGACCTTACTATTATCGCCGGTCCTTTTTCAGATCACCGACACAATCGAATGCGAGACGAAAGGACAACAGAAATTGGGCGTCTCCAAATGGAATCCGCATCATAATTGCAATTCGGTGGGCGTGATTTGCGAAGGAGCCGTCAGAATCTACGATATTCGTTCGAGAAAGTAAGTGCCGCGCATTCATCGGTCCTGTCCTCTTGAAACCTCTAACCGACCTCTCCGTTTCAGCGTCCAATTTGGCTCCGACCATTGTCATTATCCGACCGCGCGCGATCTCGATTTCAATCCGAATCGTCAATACTATTTGGCAACGGGCGGCGACGATTGTAAGATCAAGATCTGGGACATACGGGCGTTCAAGGAACCGTTGACCACGGCCAAACATTCGCATTGGTAAGTACTGTATCGTTGTTTACGTAGCCCGTTTTTATTTGCGAGGATTTCGATTCTGTTATCAGAATTCAAGAGTTTTCAAGTTTCAAAAAATTTCTTTCGTGCAGGGTTTGGTGCGTCCGTTTTAATCCCGTCCACGATCAACTCCTATTGAGCAGCAGCAGCGACGAACGTCTTGTTTTACATTGCTTCGCTTCGTTCAGTTCCGAAAGTTACGATTTGACTGATGAGAATGGTGAAAATTCCGAAGTTCAGAAGTAAGTCGACGATCGATGTCTCTTTTGTTGAGGAATTCGAGGATCCAATAATCAATGATCCGATTTTTCCAGACTAACCGATGGCGTTGTTCGAGTTTTCGAAGATCACGAAGAATCGGTTTATTCGTGCGAATGGTCGGCCGGCGATCCGTGGATTTTCGGTTCGCTTTCGTACGATGGACGAGTTATCATCAACAAAGTCCCGCGTTCGGTGAAGTACAAGATATTACAATTATAAACACAAAACTTGGATGCATTTAGAAAGTAAGAAAAAGAAAAATCTTGTATACGTGAAAAATGAAATAAATTATCTCATATGCTTACGACGAATAATGCAAAAACTTGTTGAATGCGTCGTAGCATTTTTGCAAATCGAAAATCATTTGTTTGCAAGTATCCTCGTCGATTTCATCCGTGGCACGCATCGAGTCCAAATGATGCAGCCTGCAAAGAGAATTCATCCAGTGGAAAGTGAAAGACAGCGATTTCGAAGTGCGAACTTACCAGCTGACCACTTTCGGCTTTCCTTCCAATTCGTCCGGCAGCGAACTCATACGATTCAAAGCGTCGATCAAATCGCGGAAATCCGGGTGCAACTAAAAGGAAAGAGAGCAAGTTCAGAACTACTAATCCGCAGGATGGCGGAACAAAAAGAAGAAACTCGGATACTTACGTCTTCAACCAGCCAACGTTGCAATTTCAGATCGTCCATGGTCGTGATGAACAACTGCAAGGAGAAACGTGAAAGATTACAACAACAAAACCGAAATGAAGAGACAGACTTACCGAAACGATATCAGCGATGCATCGGCTCGTGTTGCCTTTGTCGTCCTTGATTGTGATTGGTCGATCTTCGCGAATTCGATCCAACGCCGCTGGACAGTTCAGCTGAAAAAATAATACCATGATCATTAGCCAGGCTCATCATGGAATCCAGGGGTTCCGTTCCAGTCACTTCAGCGAATCTCTCAAGATTTCGAAACACCTATCGAGACCCTTTGCGAATACTAAACCATCTGAAAACGAGAAAAAAACGGAAGAAGAAAGGAAACACCCACCACACTCACCTTGAAATGGCGAACGAACGATCCCACATCCGCGTACGATTCGCCTTGAACGAGCTTGAATGCCGCTTTGACCTGGGCGAGCAATTTCGAACACGCTGCCGTGTACCTAAAATTGACAAAAAGGTTAGCTTCAAGCGAATCATAAAACAAACCACGATAAGTTGGACTTTTGAGGTCACACTTTAGTTGGAAGATCAACCCTGGATCCACGGTTGGATTAAAAAAGATTCTGTAACCGCTTTTCCAGTGCGGATCCACAGTGGATCTTCTAACTAACGTTTTACCCTCAGAAACATTTGAAATGGAACTTACTCTTTGGGAGCCACGCAATCGCGAATGTAAGCCTTCTCCAAACATTCCAACGTATTGATCACCGCGTATAATTCGGCCATATTATCGTAGCGTTCGCGTTCCCTCGCATTCTTGTAGAGTTTGACTTCCTGAAAAAGCAAACGATCAGTTCAAAGAAGAATCCAAATAAGGAAGCACAAAAATGTCAGCAGTCTAACCTCGTATAATTCCGGGCGATTCATTCTTCTAATCAACGACTATTTTTTCGAACGAAACCTGAAAGGAGCATCAGCAAATCACAACCAACAAAACTGAAAAAATAACAGTAAATCAAAAGTACAAGGGATCCGGAGAACCCATGAAAAAACAGAGCCACCAAAACTCGCAGTAATCATAAAGTTTACTTTCAATTCTCATAACGTGAACGAAAGGTCAAATTTCGTCCTTATCGTGGAACATAGCCGTCGGGCATGTCTCGATGCGATCGCTTCTCGTATTTCTTCAATTTGTACTTGCGAGCGTGATTTTGTTTTTTCCTCGGTTCGACCACGCCTCGTTTTTGAAGACTTTTGTATCGTTCCTCCAATAGATTTCCTTCGGGCTGAAAAGTAAACAAAAGTAGAATGTTACGACTTCACTAGGAATTAGTCAATTAGCGTGTTGGGTCAAACCGGAACTGTTCTAATCAGCCATGCGTCAACAAAATTTCCAGGCTTACCTTCATTTCCACCAACGATCCGCGCAATTCCGAGCTCAATTTCAATTCGACATCAGGAGCTTCGTATCGAACGGCACTTAATTTCGGCGGACGTAGCTTAGCGAGCGCTTCCTTCCGTTGTTGACTTTGTTCCTTCTTCTTCGATCGTAATTCCTCGGTCTTCTTGATGTCCTTCTTTATGGAGCGAAGTCTGAAAATGAGCAAATCAATGTTTAAACTCAAAAAGACCAATTCCAAAACCGCAACGCGCAGATACTCGCCTGAAAATCTCACTCCGACGAACACGCTCCATCTTCTCCTTTTTCCTTTCTCGCTCCTGGTTTTTGCGAATTTTCTCTCGTTTCCGAACGGATGATAATTTTCGATTCTCCGCACTGATCACCGGAATGGCCGGTCGGTACGAATCTCGATTCGCTTCGCTCTCCTCGTTGTCTTGATCGTCCTCATCGCTCTCCGTCGGATTCAACCCTTCGCGGGCTTCTTTCAATTTGATCTCCTGAAATCGAAGAGTCAGCAATTAATTAATTAATTAGCTATGTATATGATCAACCACTCATAAAATCTGCTTACCGGAGTGACCCATCGTTCGCCCGGCGGCAGACTGAGAGCTTTCTGGATTCGTCGTTCCTCTTTGTTCTTCTCTTTCTCGACTTTGCTGGCTTCCAATAATAAAACCTAACGAAAAGAAACATTCGTTCAATATTGTTACTCCAAATAAGGCAAAACAAACTTACCATATGATCGTCCAATGCCGGATTGTAAGAAGCACCTGGATGAGGCAACTCGACGACGGGAATATTGACCGATTTTTTCTTCGATTTCGGAACGAATTTCTTCGGTTGTCTCTTCTTCGTTTGTTTCAAATAGTAATCTTCGATCTCCGGATCCGTCGAGCTCGAATTCGGTTTGGTCGCTGAAGTTAGAAAATTTATAGAAAATCATGGAATTGGACGCGACGGAACAAAAAATGAATTGGAATTTATTTTTTTTGAAAAATTTGACAGATTTTGGATTTAAAAATCGAGAATTTGGCAATGAAAGAGTAAGATAAAGGAAAACGGGAAATTTAAAAACTAATTCATCAATTTAGGGGGAAATCAGAATCACAAAAATTTTATCAAAAAATCTATGTACTATGAAACCAAAAGTAAAAACTTACCGTCGTTCCAAATGTCGTAGAATTCTTTCGAATCCATCCGATCTCGTGTTCTTTCAAAACTGGAATCCCAAACCGATTTTTCTGATCAATTTTGATCAAGACGAAATAATTTTTCGATTCATCATCGATCGATCGACGTTCTGTTTCTTCATCTGTGAAATTGATGCTCACGTACAAATTTTGTCATAAGCAGCTACAAAATTTTGTGCGCCTTTTGCGAAATTTGCGAAACTGACGCGCCTTTTCACATTTTTTCTTTCTTTCTCCGTCCTTCCTTCCTTTGATAGACTGATCATCAATTTCAATCGATTTTTCTTTTACTTTTATATTTGATATCGATTATTTCTTCAATTTCGTTCGTTGTAATCCGAACAAATCGAACGAAAATGGCTCCGGCGCCCGAAGTCAATTGCTACGAGGAAATTGTCGAGATCATTTCCGAGTTCAATTTCGAAAATGTCAATCAAGAATGGACGAATCAAATTTGGACATCGAATTTCAACGAAGCTCAACCGTTGACCAGCGAATTATTGGAGGAAATTATGGACGAAGAATCGATGCCTCGACTTTTCTATAATTGTAAGTCCTGTATGATTTTATCTAATTTTCAATTTGCTTTTTGCTTCTTGATTATTTTTGTACGTACGTACACAGATTTTGTCGAAATTTTACTTTTATTTATTGTGTTTTTAAAGGATTTATGAATCATTTACAAATATCGAAAGTTCCTTTTCAGGCTCCGCAAAAGTTCGTCGTTATGTCGCGCAAAACTTGGAAACGCCGTTTTGGGCGACGTTGGCCGAAAGTGGACGATTGAAACCGTTTATCGCTTTTCTTTATTACATTATCGATTGCGGACGGGTAAGTGAAGTTATAATTTTTCAAAATTATCGCAAGCGGATGAGGAACACGTTGGTTTCATTTTAAAACCCAATAACTAGAACATTCAAGAAGTTCGATTTGAGTTTGCTTGGGTTCAAAATGTATCGTGAATTTTTCAACCTCATGTTTCGGAGATGTGTCGTTCGAGCAAAACTACGTGTTCCTTTCCTCATCCGATTGCGCTTCTTTTGACATGTAAGAAGTCTGCATTTATTTAGCAGCATCGATTATCGCCGCATGCAGAACTCCTTCGCAGTATATCCTTCGGTCATATAATAATCTAGGGAAGGGTCAAAATCCTCGATGTGTTGAGTCTCAAAAACCCTGTCAAAAATTTATGAAAGTAACTATTTCTCTTGCTCTTTTTGATAGAAAAAGAATGCATCAACTACGGCCAAGAGGAATGGATTGCTCGCCGCCGATACGTACGTCAGTTTGTGCGCGATCAAAGGCGGAAATGCGTATCACGTGTTCAATGCGAGTCTGTTCCAAGTGAGTAATTTATGGTTTCTTTATCCTATCGTATTTTTTAAGATATTTTGATCGCTCTTTCATTGCTTCAGTTAGGCCTTTCCTCTGCCGCCTCCTTATCGACTATCCTCGTGCATCTCCGGTCATTAACCGATCTCAATCTCTTTTTAGCAATCGTTGGAAATGCTCAAGCTCATCGCCGCCGCCTTGTATCTACAACGACCACTGGTGGCAGCGAATCGTGGCGGACGTGGTCGTGGACGCGGACGCGGAAGAGGCGCGGCGGCCGTTCAACAAGCTCGTCGATCCTCATCGATCAATTCCGAAACGAGCACCAATCACGACGATTCCGTGGACGAAATGAATGCGGACGATGTTCGAAATTTCCTCAAGACACTATGGCTCTTCGTCGGTCATTATTCGCTCGTCGACAGTGCCGAATGTTTGGAGAGCTTGAGCGGCTCGCTTTGTCGTCTACTGACCGCCACTTCGGACGGAAACGAAAGTACGGCACCGGCCGAACGAGAAATCGATCTGTCGACGCGTAGTCCGGCCAGCGTATCGTTCGCTATCTTGCACAAGTTATTCGAAACCGAAAACAACGATCACGTCATGACGATCGCTCGAGCCGTGTTCAAACATTTATTGCCGTACTTATTGATGGTTACGTCCGACGGTCGTCATGTCGCCTCGTCCACGATCCCCGTCGCTTTGGTTCAATTGCGGGATTTGGCCAAAAATTTCATCAAGGATCTATTGAAAACGAATCCGGATGGTGTCGCCAACGCCGTCTACATAATCCTGCAACATGTTTGCCTCAAAGTTACGGATAAGGCCGATTACAGGTAAGTTGCTCTCGTTTTACAGTCAGGGATTTCTCCAGTATGCTAAATCGAAAATTACTTTTTTCAGGGCCAAAGTATCTCAATTGATTATCGATTTGGCGCAAGAACTACCGAGCGACGTCTTCCAACAATTCCTTCGATGGCTCATCAAATATTCGCGGAATTCGAAAATCGGGTTTCGAGCGTTCGCCTTGGACATCGTCTTATCGCTTTTCGTCGAGACGAGCAAGAAAGTGGTCAATCTCGACGCGACTCGCCAAGCGAAATTGAAGGAATTGTTGGAACTCTGCCTACATCTGATTCTCGGTCGTTGCTCGGACAAGGCGGGTACTGTGCGAAATCGTTCTCTCGCCTGCCTCACGCGAATCCTTCAAGACACGGCGGCGATGCTACGGACAACGATCGATCACGATGGCGAACCGAGCGTGGTCAAGCAGGTATTATCCGAATTCGTATCCGGCACAGCACACGCGCCAGATATCGAGGCCGAAGACGACGACGAGGATCTGACTCTCGTTGCCGAACCAAACGGAGAATTACCAAATGGAGAACCGACTGCGGACGGCGATGATGCGAATAACAACGGCACCGAATCGAATGGAGACGAGCTACCGCTGGAATCGAACGCCGGCGAAGAGCAGCAGCCCACGACTGAAAATGCGCCGCCGGCCAAATTGCCAGCTCAACAGAAAACCGTCAAATTATTGGCCTTACTTCTGCGACGTTGCAACGACCAGAAGACGATGGTTCGAAAAGCGGCCATGCACGCATTGGAATGTTTGATCATTATCGTACCGCAATGTTTCAACGACGAAACGGCCACCATATTTCGTCATCGATGCATGGATACGGCCTTATCCGTGCGGAAGCAAGCGTTGGAATCGATGACCAATCTTCTACTGCAACGCCGCGACGATTCGTTGGCGAAATCGTGGCTCTTGGATGTGCTCGCATTGATCGTGGATCGCGAGACGACGGTTCAGGAGAAATGTCGCGATGCGTTTCATCAAGCGGTCACGAGCAAATTGATCGAGGACAACGAGGACGGAGAACGAGCTTGGCGATTGGTGGATTTGATCACGAAGGATGGAACGACGACCCGATACGCCCAGCGAATCCTTCAAGAGCTACGGAAGAAGGACATGATCACGGGGCACATTATGCGATGCATCGAAACGGCGACGAATCAAACGACTCAATCGACGCCTGCTTGGTTCCTATTATCGGAGATGGCCGATCATTCCAATTTCGATATCAACCGATTGAAGGAGGTTTGGGCCTCGGGAATTCTCACCGGCAACGTGTTCAATTACGCTACCAAGATTCTGACGGTCAAAGCGAAATCGTTGTCGAATGCGATGTTGAAATATTTCGCGATGGATTTGAAATCGCGGGTGGAGAATTTCTCGTTGCCTTCGGAGAATATCGCCGCCGCATTGACAGCGATGTGGCAAATCATGCAAACCGGCGAGACGAGCGGATTCGATCAATGGTGCAAAATCATGGCTGAAAGATGCGTCGATTTTCTATGGCCTATCGTTTTCTCGGATCAAGTAAACGGACGAATTGCCACGCAAACGAGCGACGAAGGTATCGTGCGTCGTTTATTCCTATTGGGCGAATTATTCCAACTCAGCGCCGCATCGACGGTCAACAACAAGAATTTCGACATGATGCTGGGATTCGTGGCCGCCGACAAATACGCCGAGATCGTATCGAGACCGGGAACGGATTTGGGACGTCGTTCGGGCATGTCGAATGGCCAGAATCAAAGTCAAAGTCAACAACGAAATCAGAGTCAAACTCAACATCAATTATCGACCGATCAAAGCGCCAATTTATCGACCAGCGAGAATAATGCTTCACAAGCGTCGGCATCGAATCAACCGACACAATCGTCGATGGTCAACAACGCGTCGATCGCCTCGGATCTTTCGCCCGCCGTCCGTTCGCACGCCGTCATTGCCTGGGGCAAATTATGCTTATTGGACGAACGTTACGCCAAGAAAGCGGTGGCCGTACTCGTCTCCGAATTGGATTCCGCCGCCGACGATTTCACCATCCGCAACAATATCGTCGTCGTTTTATCGGATTTATGCCTCCGTTATACGTCGTTGATCGATTGCCATCTCGTGCGTATTTCGCGTCTACTTCGGGACAAATCGGCTTTGGTTCGCAAGCAAACACTTACGTTATTGACGAATTTATTGAAGGAGGACTATCTCAAGTGGCGCGGAGCTTTATTGTTCCGCTTCTTAACCGCTTTATTGGACGCCGATCCGCAAATCCGTGCGTTCACCGAATTCTGTTTGGTCAATATCTTATTACAACGTCAACCGACCATGTTCTACTTGCATTTTCTCGAATGCTTGTTCTACTTCAACGACACGCGCAATCCGCTGTGGCATTCGTCAGTCGATATGGCGGGCGAGGAGAAGGAAGAATTCGCTTTGGCCGGAAACGACAATCAACTGCTTCGTTTATATTTGTATCGATTCATGATCAGCCATTTCAACGACGAGCAACGATTCATAATCTCGAAGCGTATTTGTCAAGATGTGCTGGGTGCGATCGCCGACGAAGCGGTCGCCTTGGATTCGAATTCCGAGCAAGTGGTCGCCGACAGTTTGATCGTATTGGCCTGCAAAGAAATGAAATTGACAAGTCTCTCGTCGTCGGGCAAATCGGCGGCGTCGGCGGACGACGATCTCGAGGATGCTCCGGTGGCCGATCCACATGCGGCGGCCATCGCTGAACAACAAAAGAAGAAGATCAGTCATACGGTCAAGATGCACGCCCTCGAGCAAATGATCCCGACCTTAATGTCGCTCAAGATTATTCTTCAAGAGAAGCAACGAAATCGTTTGATTCGGTTGCTCAAAATTTATCTCACCGAATTGAATAAGGACTATAAGGACGAGATGAAGGAATTTTTGGCCGCCGATAAGATTTTGTATCGAGAAATCCAGTACGAATTGAATCAACAGGAGAAACAACAGAGGGCGGCTCCGATTCAATTGCCTCATC